>CALNXK010000048.1:1070000-1152500 GCA_942486035.1 Porites lobata | reverse complement strand
AATATTTTATACTCAATTCTACAACAAACTGGAAGCCAATATAGACAAATTAAGATAGGTGTTATGTGGTCAAATTTAAGTGTTTGACAGATTAATCGGGCCGCACAACTCTATATGCGCTGAATCTTAGCAATGTGTTTTGCAGGAGTATTGCAGAGCAAACTATTGCAATAGTCTGCGCGACCTATAACGATGGCATAAACAAGGAACTGAGTGGTTTCGCCTGTAAGATACTTTCTAATACGTCTTATGTTGTACAGATGGAAAGAGACGGCGTTACACAGCTTATTTCTACGAGTGACCATGCATGGTCATGTTTTCTTCGAACAAGGGGCCCGTTTCTCGAAAGTCCCGATACCTTTTTGTGCCCGCAAAGCTGTTTTGTGTTTGTCGTGTTTGCATTCAAGGTTAAAGTTCCAAATTCCAAATTCAGGTTATAGTTATTGCTTTTGTATCTTTGGAGTACTAAGAAATTTTATCAAGCAAATCAATCAATCGTGCAGGCAATACCCTGTTTATATTTAGGAGAGACACGCACGAAATTAAATACCCTGTTTTGGACAGAAAATAAATCCCCGCCCATAGACCATGTAGCCAACTCTCTCGAAAGCGATCACCCTTAGTGCACGATTAAGTCGTCGCTTTCGGGAGATGGTAGTCAACAGGAAAAATTAAGAAATACATCTGTAAACTCAAACTGAAATGATTAACGTTATTACATAAAGTTATCCCTCTTCAAGCTAAAATTAGCAAAATAGACAACTAATTCTATTTATTTATCAACTTTTTATTTTTCGGGGGGACTTTTTTAAAACTCTTTCACATTTTTTTCTTGACACCTCCCCCTCGATCCCCGCGACGCCAAAAAATTAGCCATACAGTCTGTTACCGTGACATTTGTCAACTATACCACTCACCTCTTTCATCTCTGTCTCTGCTGTCTTGTCTGTCGTCTGTGTAGTCTTATCCTTAGGACTTGCCATCTCCTGGTAATAAAACGCCACAAGTAAAACTTTAGAGAAACTGAAAGTATAAACCACGAAATTCAGCTGTTCTTTAAAATTGTGCTATATGCTTTTCTATTTTTAAGAATACACTGTATAATAACAAAAGCAGATGGTTTCTCGCGATTTTACAAATTTTGTCCGAGACGGAACAATCTTCAAAGGCACCGCGAATGAAATTTGTCTCGGGTTAAAAAACTGGACAAACTCGCTTAAATAAACGAAGATGTGTTTTTCTTGTCAATCATTTTTTTGTAACGCCATCATCCTTTCAATAACTAATAAAAGATTTGACGGACTAAAAAGGGTAAAATAATTTATAGCGTGGGTGAATGTTAAAAAACGATTGTCACCATACAATTTTTAGTTAGGATGTTTCAAAGAAAATTCCAAATTTGTCTGCTATAGTGCATGAGCCAGGAACCAAAAATGAGCTTGCCGGTACCACTCGGGGGGACAGTCTTATATCCCTAATCATGGAGGTCTAGGTCTGTAGTTCATGTTGCAGTCTGATAGCAAAGTTTAACTCACAGCTTTAAGGAAGGAGGCGCGCCTTAACTAACAACCTCTCCCATCCCCTTTAATGCTATTTTTGATGTCTTAAATGATTTCATGTGATTAGAGATTTCGCAAAATTCACAAAAATGCTTCAGAATGCAAGAGGAGAGCCTTAGAAGATTAAGTCCATCCATTGCAGATTGTGATGACTGTTGGACATTACAGTTTGAATGATCACGTGTTCAGTCACGTGATATGTACAAAGACAGAACGTCCTTTCTTTTCTACCCAGTTGAGTTGCTTTAACGTTGGAATCTGCTTCGTTCAAAACTTTTTATCTGAAAAAAGACTGTATTTATTTTTTTAGTGCACATGTGAAAACATCCTTTGGACATGGAAAATTAGAACTTGATCCCAGTCTCCTAAACGGAAAATAGGGCCAAACTCGTTAATTTCATAGTCAACTGAGTCTTGTAGTTTTTTACTTTGATTAAACTGGCGTTTTGAGCTAAGGTGGTTATTTACGTATTCTTTGCCAGTATGTTCTCAGCATTTCCACTTAAGCAATTCAAATTTCTGAGTTACATACACAGGAAAATGTCTTATACAACATCTTATAAATACTCCAAGTTTGTCACTCAAGTGAATTTACACTCCTCCTCGGGGTCATTGTCAACGTCTGAACTACCCACTTCCATTTCGTCATCAGCGTCCACTTGATTTTCACATTTCGATAGAGTGCAAATATCTGTACACTTTAGACCATTTGCTACACAAGGACATGATTGAGAGTTGCAAGATCGTTTGCATTTATATTTACAAACCAGGAGTTCTAGCACAGCCTCTGGTGCAGGTTTCTTTTCCATCCAGTCAATACTAAGAACCTGAGAATCAGCAAGTGTTTCCATCTTCCAGCCCATACCCACTGGACTAGGAATGACCGGATTCCTTTCAAGACTTCTTCGCCAAATACATGCTTGATAATTTGCCCGCATGGCGTGCTTACTGAGGCAATCCTTGCAAGGGGGCAGCAAGTGAGATTCGATTTCACCGTTCTTAGCGCAGAACAAGTTGTATCTGACATCGTTGATATTACTCGCGGTTGCGGTGCTGGGAGTGTAAAGAGAGCAGGTAACCTTCTCTAATGCGTCCAACAATTCATCGGACAGATTCCATGCTTCTCCTAACTTGATGTACGCTTCTCTAACGTCTTCCCTTGCTTTCATTAGCTTAAATGCGCTGAGTTTTCCCTTGCCGGAAAAGGCACTAACGGTGTCACATCCCGTGAACGCGTGAAGTCCGATAAGTCCTCTGCACAGCCTCTCACCCAAAGCTAGAGCCACCTTGCCTATATCTACCAGCTTTGTACGCGTATGAGTTCCGCATCTTTGATAAAGTTTGGCGTCGATAGATCTGCAAAATGCTACAAGTAGGATGAACACGTCAGCATATTCTGAGTTAACTATAACTGCAGCATAACCATCGTCCGAAGGCATGTTTAGCGTGAAGTACAAGGCGTGTATCGGCTTCTTCCTGGCAACTGATAAGCTCAGGTACTTCTTCACTTCCCTCTTCAGTAATCTTCCAACACTGACATTCACGGGTCACGTACAAGGTCTTTCCATTAAGTTTCTCTCTGTATTGTTGTCTCTTCCTTTCTTCTGCCAAAAATTTGATGAGGCTTGTCCTGTTTCGGACTTGAACAAGGAACTTCCTCCGTTGTCGTACAATTTGTGAGGCCGTTATGCTTGCAACCTGAAACCTCAGGTCCTCTCCAAAATTTGCTTTATTGGTCTTCCTAGGGAAACGCTCTGGTGTGGCCAATGCCCATGGCAAAGGGCCAAGACTGTGGCAAAGCAGTTCTCGCACTTCAATCTTTCTACTCTGACCTATTATCATCATTCTTCTAAAGACACTTCTGTCGGCCTTTAAGATAAGAGCACGCCCATTTGAGTTGACGGTCTTCTGTTTACCGAGGGAAGAGAACGTCTTCAGCTTGGTTAGTTTCAGAGGATCGTGAAATTTTGTTTTCGGGGTTGAACTTTCAATCCTTTCTGTCTTAAACTGTTGGTATGCCTTCTCTCCAACTTGCCGAGCTCGCATCAAATCATTGGCAACATCTAAAGGCACTTTTTGAGCGGTTGATATGCTTGACAGTTCTTGACTTTGGTCGAATGGGTTGTTCCAGCTTTCTATTAGGCTTTGAATGGACGTTACTCAATTTTAATCCTTCTCAATTCTTGGCTCATGCAGGTCGTCATGGTGAGCCGAAGATCTTTTTATTTGAACAAAGTCCCTTAGCTGTCCGAGAAAAGAACACCTGTATTCTGCCGTCATATAGTATCTGTTTACGGCACTTGTCTTTAAACAGTAATTGGTCACGCCTCCTGGTTTCTTTGTGTCCTTGTTTACAGTTACTTAATCAGTTGTTTGATCGACAGGAATACGGCTAAATGACCTTTCATCTTTAGCTGTACAGTAAAGTGGCCATCCATAAACTGTTGATAAACATCAGGGTGCTCTTTCTCCAGACTTATCATCTGAGCTTAATAGGCTGGCAGATACCTGGCATAATTTACCTTGTCGCAAGCAAAGCACCAAGGTATCATCTTACGAATAGCGTGGAGGTGAAGGTGCCAGTTGCCCTCTCGAGAAGCGAGGATTAAAGCAAAAAGAACCTCTACTAACTGTATATAATGACATCCAAAAAGCGGACAGTTGTCGTTGTTACAGCGGAGAAAGTCGAGAAACAGTGTCCATAGTTCATACACTTGCTTTAGAGCTTGACTGTTTAAGACTTCATCGTGCTTCTGTTGGTTTAAGCCTGCTGTTAAGTCAGTGTTGCTTTCTTGCACTGTGCTCACGACTGAGGACATGGTGGGATGGTTGCTTGCAACCCAAGGCTCAAACTGGTGCCATATTTCAGGGGCACCCAACGGCAATTTTCGGGAAAATATCTGTTCGGAAGACGATTTGAGATCTAGAATTTTCGGAGCATTTGTTGGAAAATTTCTTGCTTGCCTGCCTCTCCTAGGATTTTCGAACATCTACAAAATGGTATAATTACCCATTTTTAACGGATTTCGACCCTAAAAAAGGCCACCTAGAATTTTCAGGAGCCTTTTCCTGGCTGAAATTTTCGAGAAGGTAAGTTTTTATCCCTATAATTTTCGGATCACGAGACTTTCAGCTAGGAAATCCGAACAGATGAAAAGTTTTTAGGAGATAAAAATATGCCTATATCTACCGTTTGAATACTAAAATACGTTCAACAATGCTATGTTAAGTGGTTTTGAACTATGTCCTCGTTGGGTGCCCCTGATATTTAACGGTTTAAGGCTTCGTATACACACTTGTGTATTCTTACTGCTCTGTTGTACATTTTTTCTTCTAGTGCACTTGAAGCAGATCGCTCAGCCTTAATACCGACTTCAACACAAAGATTTCGTAGCCCGGCGTCTTGAAAGCGTTTACCGATGATTGACAGCAAGTTGCATATTGTGTGGAATGTTCCAAGTCGTAATATGATACTTCCATATCTATTATGTTCTTTCCATGTGACTTCAGCTGCCTTAGCGAACAATGCTTGATCCATGACTACCACAATAGCGACAAATCCAGTATCTTTGTGATTTCGTCTGACCGACGTAAGGTCTCCTTAACAGTCGTCATCTCAGCTGCAGGGGCATTTATTGTGGTAGGTAGCCCACGACATCTTGGGGTGAATTAACATTATTTCGTGTCTTGATCGATGTTAAAACCTTTTAACTCTGAGTACAATAATTTACTTAAAAAGGCAGGAACTGCAAACCTTAAGGACAAGCGTTTACAAAACATGATTCTTACTATTTTTAAATGTCTTCATTTTTCTGATTATCCAAGATATTTAAAAAATATGTTTCGCTTACGCTCTAGCACCTATTTTTTAAGAGGACATAATATGCTCTGTTTACCTAAACCATTGACCACTTCTTATGGTATCAATTCCTTTAGTTACTTGGCAGCAACATTTTGGAGTCTCTTCCTGACCAACACCGCACTATTTCTGATTTTACGTCTTTTCGACGACTGATATCTACTGTGAACAATAATTTACTTAAAAGGGCAGGAACTGCAAACCTTTCTACATCAAGATAATTTGCAAGTTAGTTGTCTAGGTAGTTAGTTATCTTATTTGTTACATAGAATTAACTTTTTATTATAATTATTTATTAATTCGCAAGTTAGTTGTCTAGGTAGTTAGTTATCTTATTTGTTATATAGCATTAACTTTTTATTATAATTATATATTAATGTAGTTGGCTCGAAGATACTTGAGTGCTACACTGTAAATTCGAGGGTAAATAAAGTTTATTGATTGATTGATTGAAAACCTGTCCAACTTGGTGTCTTTTGTCTCTCGCCATTATGACCGATGTCTCGTGCAAGTTACCATATGAAGCTCTTCTTCAAAGCAAGGTCTGCTTCAGCTTTGTGTTGAGCATTTTCCCTTGGTGGTGGTGTTTGCAGTGGCCCCACTCTTTCTCCCGATATATACGTACAAAGGGATGGAACTTCCTGCGAGATGCTTCTTTGCTTTTGCTTTCTGATTGCAGGTAGAGATGGTTTAGGAAGGCAAGGACCATAAACGTTTGGCTGGACTACTATGCCATTTACTCGGTGGCTTGTTCCTCCCCCTGTAAGAGTCTCTTCAAGGCGATCGACATTATCCCATATGCCAAATTAGTGAACAAATTGGGGCGAATTGTGTCGGGAAGGATGGCTGACTCGTTAATTGAAGCTGCCATTTTCTCTAAGCATAGGGCAGTGTCATTTTCTTCTAACTGGGAGTACGACACCCCATGTCCAAGACGGTTTAAAATCTGGATAAGCTCCACATTTCCGGTCAGGGTTTTCACTCCAGAGGATAAGAGAACCTGCTCTGGTGGCTTTATCTTGCCATTTGTTACTGCGTAAACAATGTCCTGGCTGAAGGATTTTATCAGCGACTGAACGCGAAAGGTGGGAGGTGGAACTGGATCACCTGTGATTATTCCCTTAAGAAGTCTTGTTAGACATCCAGGAACGTGAAACCGCTCTTCGTTAACATCAAACGGGTGAATAGTACGGTGGCCCAAAAGGCTCAAACACAAATCAATTTCCCAAAACACAAATCAATTTCCCAAAACACAAATCAGTTTCCAAAAACACAAGTCAGTTTCCCAAAACACAAATTAATTTCCCAAAACACAAATATGTTTTCCAAAACACAAATTAATTTCCCAAAACACAAATATGTTTTCCAAAACACAAATCAATTTCCCGAAACACAAATCAATTTCCCAAAACACAAATCAATTTCAAAAGACTGGGCACTACATTATTATGAACGAGATGGCCTGGAAAGCAGAGTGACGAACTCGGGCCCAGGGTCTTTCGCATCCAATACGGCGACTATCTGAACGGGCTGTATTTTCATTGTTGAGCTATTTTGAAAAAATAGCTCATATGTCAGTGGTGTGAGCGTATGTATCTTTGTGGCTTTGTATCTTTGTAACTTTGTATCTTTGTATCTTTGTAACTTTGTATGTTCGGATGTTTGTTGCAAGAGCCAATAAGGTTGAAGGTACTATGAGTTGATGCTAAGGAACCAATGAGATCTTGGCATCTACTTCAAAATCACATTGCTAAAGGTCGAACAAGGGCACTTTAAGACCGCCATCTTGATTCTTTACAATTTGTTCGTCTTTTATTACGGTTACAGGTGTTTGGAAACATTATATTAAATATCTTCATGATTCAAACGCTGTGTACAGTGATGCAGCTGTTTAAGGGTTCATATTTTAGTGTGGATGCTATACTTCAAGACATTCCTGACCGAATTCGGCTATCGCGAACGGTACCACGCACGTATTTATGAGTTGTGTTTCACTTGCCTCAAGGTAGAGTATAAACGATCATATATTTTCAAAGCTCTTCCAGTGAAGCAATAATTGATATTTAGATATGGACTTTAATTCAAAAGTATGCGGCCTATAAAATGTGGTTTTAGAAGTTTGAAAAGCAGCTTATTTTTTTTAAAGCTGTACCGAGTATTGTTAATCCTGTAAAAAAGCTGTAGAAATATTATTCTCTCGCTCACAAAGTTCAACAGACCTTTTTCGTTCCGGCAAAACAACAACAAAAAGGAATAAGAAGTGAACAACATGATACATCCTTCCTGCATACTAAGCATTATAGTTATTGAAACGTATTTTATTTAGTAAAGATGCGTATAAACTTAAGAAGAAACAGTAGCGTTAGGGAATAAAATTGGAAGAAGCTAGTTGACACAATAATTAGGCACTGCTTTATTGAGTGGAGTAACATGATATGAGCAGAAATATATTTCGGCAGTTTGATAATTTTCTTGGAAGTTAATAATTGTTAGGCTATCAACCTTGACGTTGCATGAAACATAATTTAATTGCAGCTGTTGTAATGAGGCCGAGGTGATTTCTTAAAATCGTTTGAGAAAATTTTGTAGTAAACAATTTGCGTTTTTTTTAAATTACGAATTGTAAAAGGGTCAAAGACCAACATCTTCACGTGCAAATTGTGTGCATGAGTTATTTTTATAATTCTGTTTACTCGATTACTGTGTGATAACTCGAATTCCCTCACGTACGAACCACGAAAGGGGGCAAAGTCCAACACTTTCACGTGCTAGTTGTGTGACTGTACATCTCATGCAGATTGGCTTTTTACAATAGTAATAGTGACTTGAACGTATGAAGAGCTGTTTTGTTTTGTAACCAATGCCTTAAAAAAGGCTCTTGTCTGTTAAGAAGCAATAGCTTTTAAAACATGAAGAAATAAGTTGTCAGAGTTAAACACTGTTTCACTGAGTAGAATCGCACGTGAAAACCTCGTGAATTGTGATGATGCAACCATATACCACAAAGATAAAAATCCTGGTATTTCGTAACTACTCGAATTGGATGAGTTACATTTTGGCTTAAGAAACTCCGAGGAAACCTTAGAGTTTTCCCTCTAATCAACGTTTGGTGAGTAGACATATATTTACTTTAACAATTTGTTTAAATTGCACCAAATGTAACAGGGAAAGACCGAGGAAAGTAGCATGAGGATCGACGCAGCTGAGCGTTTCGCGTTTTCATTTATTTACGGCAATGCTCAATTTCGCACAAAAACCCAGTCTTCAGTTAGGACGAAAAACGTAGATTCATCACTCTTGGTAAGGTTACACTGAAGCATTAAAGTTACACTGAAGCATTCAAAATAGCTCATGCACGTTTAACGTGCCTATGTTTTTAACCAGGTGTTAACGTGAAAAATGTTCTGCCAAAGCTGCGGCCAACAAGTTTTAGATGAATATTTGTACTGCTTTCAGTGTGGAACCAAGCTAGACACTGCTATACCTTCTGTTAGGCTATTATTATCAGCTGAAAACGTGACCGAGAAAGAAGCAATAGAGGCTTACTTTTATAGTGGGTTCAGTAACAGGGTTATTCTACTCTTCCTTGACAAGTACCATGACATGCCTATGTCTATGTCAACATTGAAAAGAAGGTTATGTGAATACAACCTTAAAAGGAAAAAAGTGGATATAAATTTGCCTGCCGTTGAGAAATTAATCCGAGACGAGATGGATGGCCCAGGAGGCATTTGTGGTTACAGAGCAGTTTGGCATATGCTTCGTACAAAGTATGGGCTGTTTGTCCCAAGGCAAGAGGTAGAATCCCTGATCAGAACGATAGACCCAGCTGGAGTGGAAGAGAGGAAGCGCCACAGGCTAAAAAGAAGGAAGTATGAGTCTCCTGGACCAAATTATTGTTGGCATGTTGATGGTTATGATAAACTGAAACCTTTCGGATTTCCCATCCATGGGGCTGTTGATGGCTATAGTCGAATGGTAATGTGGCTTAAGGTAGATAGAACCAATAATGATCCAGAAATAACGGTTTTTTTTAAAGTTTTTTTTAGATTGCGTTGTGGAGGTCGGTGGATGTCCTTCATTACTCCGAACAGACTGCGGAACAGAGAATGTAGTAATTGCAGGTACACAGTGTTTTTTAAGAGCTGACTGTGATGATGAGTTAGCTGGTGAAAAATCACACCGTTATGGTCCTTCTACTGGAAATCAAAGAATAGAGGCCTGGTGGGCCCATCTTCGCCGTAGTCGTCTAACATGGTGGATCAACTTTTTTAAAGACCTTGTGGATCGTGGGATATTTCTGACTGGTAATGTGCTCCATGGGGAGTGCATATGGTTTTGCTTTGCAGAATTAATCCAGCATGATCTAGACTTTGTGAAGTTTCACTGGAATACACACTACATTCGGCGTTCAAGGCATGAAACAGTTCCTGGGAAACCAGAGGAACTCTATTATCTTCCAGAAAACTTTGGAGCTTCAAACCACTTACACCCAGTGTCCCCTGAAAAGCTAGATGAAGCAAGGCTGAAATGTAAAGCAACAGATTTTAACAACGATTTTCAGGAGTACTCTATTAATCATGTTTTGTCCCTTCTTAATGTTTCAAAGCCCTCTAACTGGAAGGAAGCTTTGAGCCTGTTTTCTTATTTAATAAGAGTTGCAGTGTAGGAGCTATTCGATTCTGGTCCACAGTTGACAGAGACCAGTGATCTTATAACAGTTAATGAAAAAGTGAAGGACAAGTAGCATATTAAGTTCTCAGTATCACTATAAACCGTTGTTATAAATTTGTAATTCATTCGTCTCCATGAATTCTGTATGCTGCAGATTGCTTACAGCATTTTGATGAATAGAGTTTTCTCTTTAATAAAACCAGTTTTACTTGAAAATGTCAAATGAAGAGAATGATTCTTAAAATTTTCAAGGAGGAAATAAAAAACAACCAAACTAACTCCTGGACTTCTACATTATTCAATACACTTCAGCCCTGATAAACTCGTATTGTCAACACTTTATTTGTAATGACATCTGGTATTATAATTGTCATCAATAACAACAACATGCATTCAAAACATTTTTCAAAGAGAATTGTCAAGCAATAACCAACAATTGGAGCAACTGCAGCAAAGATAAAAAATGACTCTGTAATGGTCAGAGTCCTAAACAAAATACATGTACATTATTCCACTCATCATGAATGCAAAAGGAAAATATGATTCTCCAATTATCACAAAATGTTTCTTGATTAACCTGATAAAAATGTTGTCACAACCATGGAATGCAAAAACCATCCAATACAAAATAATATTGGAACATTGTTATCTATAACAGATCAAATAACCAGAACATTATTTAACAATATAGTCAGTTGACAAGTGAAAATAGTGCATGTCTGATCTGTACTGGTACTCCAAATGAACTAAACCACAACTGTTCTCTCCTGGCATGAGCTTTTTGCAGGTTCACAATGCCATCTTAAAATTGACTTTTTCAAAGACACTGACACAACAGTAAGAACTAGTATATGTATAACTTCACCTACACAAGAAGTCTGACTCAGACATACATTGTATTTATTTACTGTGTCACTTCACAACACCATAGACAAGAGACCAAACAACTATGGTGCAGTAGGATAGATACAGTGAGTTTCATTTGCCATTTTAGCAGATACTAGGCAAATTTTACATACATTTGTACTGTTTAAAGATTTCTATGACCAGTTTGTAGAATGTCATTTGTGCATATTGTCTGCTAAGACACCAAATAAAATTCAATTTGATTGACACATGTCCAAATAACTCTTGCCAAATGGATATACACAGTACAATTCCAAAGTCATATTTTTATGACATTGCCAACTGTGCTCTTCAGTCCCAGTCTCAAATGCACAAGAATACTAACCTAACAAAGCATAACAAGTAGAACAGCATTTGCAAACAGGAACACAACTCAGAAGCCAAGGGTTGTCTAACAAACACTGGCATCTTAATGATACATTTGACCGTCTCTTACATCTATAAAAATGATTTGCTCCAAAAACCTTTCCCATTCATAGTTCCATTGAAAGTGAAACTTAACTCTTCTGCAAAATAGGCAGCATGGACTTTTCCAAAACAGACAGAAATACTATGCTTGGGTACATGTATGCATGCTCTTAAAGTCATGAAGCTTATTAATGATGTTTGTTAAAATTTAACATTATATAATCGGGTTCATCCAGACCTACAAATACAAAAGTCAACTGCTACTTGATTCACACTTTACCAAAACCAGGTGAACTGAAGATGCACTCTGTGAACTCACTTTTAAAAGACTCATAACTGGCAAGCAAATCACAAACTGAAATGTTAAGGGTACAGGAACAGGTGTTTGCTGAAAGTTTCCTCTGGATCTCTTCATGGTCAAAAACAATAGTTAGATTTGTGTCAAATCCAGTGGCAGGTAAGGCAGGGCATCCAGTAACAAACTGAAGAACATGTGCAAGTTCAACTTTACTGGTGTGAATTTCATCTGTCTCAGGATCTAGGACTGTGGTGGTAATCAAACCTTCTTCAACATCCTCAAGGTAATGTGTAAAGTTAAAGGCTATAGCTTCCTCCTTAGCACGTCTGTTACTTCCTTCCACGCTAAAGACACACTGAAACTGATTATCAACAACCTCAGCAGTCAGCTTCTCATGTTCATAATATTGTAAGAGCTTGCGGGATTGGTTAGGACTGTTTCTGATCACATCCAAGACTCCATTTGTTGCCAACCCTTTGACAAACTGGTCAATTTCAGTCTGTGTACATAAAATGAGATGGTGTAAGCAGATGCACCTGATAAATTCATCTTTGTCTTCCAAAGTTACAATAGGCTTTGTGTATCCTGCTTTGAATCTTAGTGGTGTGTTAAAGGATGCTTCTTGCTTAAATCTCTCACGATCACCGATTGCTTCAAGCTCCTCTACTGTTGTCTTCACTTTTCCACTGGGCAGGTCACTGACTGACACTGAGACTGAATCTAGTTTGCCATACACGATGTAGTCTACAACAGGGGCAGCAAACATTACAGGACCAGGTGAACCTTGAAGCATTAAAAGAGCTGAAATAATGCCATAATGAAGATATTCCTCCCTCTGAAGAGCCATTACATTGTGAACAAACCTACGGTTACTAGGAGGTCCTGTGAACAGACTTGATGACTGTTGCATGTGTTTGTGAACCAGCAAAAAAAACTCTTTGAGATGTCCTTCCTCGTCTACTGCAGGTTCTCCAATAAATTGGACTGTTACAATACCATTCAAGCAATCATGGTTTATCCTTTTGATTTTTGCCAGAGTATCCTCCCACAGGCAACTTCTTCTTACTTTTAGCCTTATCTTTTTCCCTGAGTTGCTACATTTCTGGAATAGCTCTTTCAATTTCTCACATAAACTCTGCTGGTCCTCAATTTCATGCTCTCCACTTTCATCAGTTTTAGAAAATTCAGACTGCTCCCCACCAAAGATAATGTCATTTTCAGAATCATAGAGGTCATTACTAAAATCTACGTCAATGACAGAAGCATATGATCGAAGCGAGTCATGCAATCCTCCATTTGCGTTCTCGCAGAGTGTGGCAATAGCTGTTTCAACGTCTTGGCTACTGCTGAAAACATCAAGTATCTTCTTTTCAGGGAGCTGTGGAAAAATTTCTTTGAGTGTTTCAAATCCAGAACTGTTACGTGCTGTAGTAGTACATGAACCAGAAGATGAACTACCAAGAAGAGAGGTGGGTATATCACTTGTTGTGAAAGAATCAGATAGGCTAGTTGCAATATAAGAACCAGGTTTAACAGAAACAGAGTTTGCATCTGATGCTTTAACAGTGGTGGTTGTCTTAGCAAAGCCAGTGTCAGTGTACTTGGTTATTTTTGTTTGTGTTGGTTCACTTAGGTCTTCAGAATCCTTGTCACTGTCATTCTTGTCGTCTCCATCATCAGAAATTGTGTCAGCAAAACCTTTGAAACTATGATCATAGTAATCGGATGAAGAACAAGGATAAAATGTTATCCTGTTGTACGGTTGTAAGCTGAATGCTTGGTCAGATTCTCTAAGTTTATTTACTTCTATCCCGTCTGGGTGTAGCAATTTGTAGGCCAAAGGAGAGCTATGAGTAATTTCATTAGCATTATGCTTCGAGTGCTTTGCTACTGCTAACTTTAATAGTTCCTCCCCATCCGCTGTTCTACCAATTCTTAAAGGAAGAGATTTGCCTCGTTGGGGCTTGAGCATATTTTCCTCTTCAATACATCGCATGATGCCAATGTTGACAGTTACAGGAGGGTCTTCTTTCTCAGTCATCCTCTTTGTCTTCTTGCTCTTTTTTTTTGAAGTGCGACTTTCTCTCTTCTTTTTTATTGTTCATAAAGATGTCCAAAGTAGGAACAGGCTTAGAAGAAATTAAGGTTAAATCAGATGTGGCAATTCCAGATGTAGCACACTCAGCTCTCCTTTTCCTACTGCTGGTCGAATCGGACGTGGAAGAATGAGTTTCAGTGTTATTGGACGTAGAATTTCCACACTTTACGCAAAATTTGAAAGTATCCTTCACAACACTGCCGCAATGACCGCAAAACATCTTAATAGGACTAAAAGGACACAAAGTTGCACGAGTGACATGTAGTCGCCATATTGGACGCGAAAGACCCTGGACCCGAGTTCGTCACTCTTCTTTCCAGGCCATCTCGTTCATAATAATGTAGTGCCCAGTCTTTTGAAATTGATTTGTGTTTTGCGAAATTGATTTGTGTTTCGGGAAATTGATTTGTGTTTTGGAAAACATATTTGTGTTTTGGGAAATTGATTTGTGTTTTGGGAAATTGATTTGTGTTTGAGCCTTTTGGGCCACCGTAGAATAGGCTACTGAGAACTCCATTTACTCTTTAACAGTTCTCCTCTTATGTGTGTGAAACACTTATCTACTATTTTATATGCATCCTGTGTGTTTTGACGAAGTATATCCACTTCCAAACGAACAAAGTCAACCAAGAGGCATAATTTTTGGGGGTAACTAGCTTATCCCTTTCTATGGCCTCGTAGTGAATGGCACAACTGTGTTCTCTTTCTTTATCCATGCGGTCATCATTAAAATCTTTCTAAGGAAACAAGACATAACAGTGATTGTTTTCCACATGTTTTTCTCTAAGCAGTGAAAAGATTCAGGGGAATAACAGTAAAAGAAGCAAGAACTTTAAAAATTTAGTTCCAGTTTACTCGCTGTTCAAGACATTTCAGTTTTCTAAAGCTCCCTCTTCCCCTAAGTCGTTCGTTACTCGCTGGTTATTTGAATAGTGGTCCATATCAGTTTGCAATTCTCTTTATTTTTATTTTCACTGCGGTAGTATTGATTTCTTGCATTGGTTCCTTTATAATTTTTTCGTCAGTGGGCGCCGATAATTAAGATCCGTTCATCGTTGCTACGAACCTTAACTATGTTTCATGAGGAAACCTACATCGCAATGTGGTTTAATTTAAGAGAAGGATCCTCGATTAAGAAGATAATAAAAAAGCAATATCTAATGAAAATTGCATGGACAAACCGGTATCGAAGGCAATCTAAAAATCTGAATCAAAGTTTAGAGTGGTCCCACGTTTTATACAACCAGACGTTTTACGGACATTAAGCTTAGAATTATAATTATGAAACTGCTATTGAAGGAACAGTCAGATTTGCGCATAGAAAAAACGGTTATAATTATTTAGAGAAAGTCAGAAAAGGTTAAAACTATTTACAAATCAGATACAGTATTAAAAGCAAAGAGCTTTTATGTTGTTTCATGCCAAGATAGTGGTCAAAATAAATCCACCAAAGTTTAAAGGATTATTACAGTCGATGTCCGCCATTTTGAAACTTATAAGCATTTTAGTATTGTATTGTATTGAGCATTTTCCCGCATCTTATTTTCTATTTATTTGCTCTCAAAGTGTTTTTTTTTCCAATTTTGACGAGTTATTTAAAATATCAATAATAAAATCTTGCGATAAAAACGCTACCTTACCTGCAAGAGGCATGTTCACTCGTATTAAAAGCAAAATCTCTGCAACTGGTCAGCGGTAATTACATAAAAACAGGTAGATAAATGGTGTAACCATCATATAGTGGTTTTACGTTATCTCACCGAGAAGCATGAAAATTTTGCGGGTTCAAATTTTTGCGAATTTTGCGGATTGACCTCGATCCGCAAAAATTAGTTCCCGCAGAAAAAAAAACCCGCAAAATAAAACGCTGCAAAAATTAACTCCCTTCAGTCAAGTTAAAAACTCTGCTTTTAATGGACTTGTTGTGTATGTTAGGGATAGGCTTTTGTTTTGTTTTGCTGTTGTTCAGTCCCTTTGTGCAGTAAGATATTAGAGTAATTACCATATTATTCTCCATTAAATATGTAAGTAGAGTGAACTTTGACTCAACATACCGTAAAATAAAAGTTGAAAATACCATATTAAGGTTTCTTCCACTTAAATATTCTGCTACTTGAACAGAGAATCACAAAAATTAGTTCCCACCAGAAATTTCAGTCATATCGAACCGCAAAAATTTGTTCCCGCAAACAAAAAAAAATCGCCAATCCGCAAAATAAAACTCCCGCAAAATTTTCATGCTACACGGTATATCTATCTGGATGATTCACAATGATTTTTGCCAGAATCAACTTTTGAAAAATATATCAATTACGTGCGACGAAGAATACAGCTAAGCATATTGTGTACTATAACCATTGTCAAGACCCGCCGGTTTCCTGCCGCACAAGTGGGTAAAAGCTGTGATTTTGCGATTGCTATCACTTATTACCATAAAATAGGGGTCAATTCCTTTTTAAATTTGTAGGAGAGCCTTTGTCCCCCCGAGTGGTACCAGCGACCCTACCTGGCTCATGCACTACTAGTGCGGATCGGCCCTTAAGGTGTCTCGACCCAGTTTTTTTTTTTTTTTTTTTCCATCCTACTTTGAAGCTCTCTGGTATCCCCACCTTTACTTTTATCGTAAGTCTAACACATAGAATGGATAACATATAGATCAATCTACAATATAACATAAAATTTTTGGCGATCGGAGTAAATGTCACGTGGTTATGATGCCACGCCCGTTTGAGGTCTGAGTCGAAAATCTGCTGTTGCCGGCATTTTTTCGTGAAACTCTCTCGGCTACACATAGTGCGCATTAATGCCTTGCACTGAACAGAGTTTCACCAAAATTGCAAAGACCCAATTCGAGAAATTCAGCGGTTTCCAAATTTAGGTCATAATTTACGCGAAAATGATAAGCAAACTTTACACGATTATATCCAATAAACTATGAGATTCATCCCTTTATTTTGGGCATTGTTATAACAGATGGGTCCTTGCAAGTCAGCAAAACGCTTTAGGGCCTTGTAAATGCGCGCGATTTCGAGCAAAGCAAACATATAGAAATGATAGTTTTCGCTATTTGTTGACGTTTGTCAGCGTTTAAGAGTCCTTCTCACGAAAAAAGCATTTTCTTAAAAATTCGTAGTTTTTTTTCCTTCAAATTTTTTCAGGGCCACAATTGATTAACTAACTATCCGGACTCTGAATTTCATGGTCATTGAAAAACTGTGACATTATCTTGTATAAGCCCAAACTTGAGTAAAACATTGAAGATTTTTTGTGTTTTGGCTGAGATTGAGCTTTGGGAGTTGTCTATTGTTTCTAGTCTGTCATTCTCCAGCATTCTTGTTCAGCACGCGTGCAATGACCGCGCTTGGCTGACTTCCGAATACTCACCGAGACATGATAATTTTGGTACAGTGAGACAGGCCATCGCGTGATACATAGAGGTTTAACTCACAATTTTTAATCAATTCTCGTGCTTCTTGTGCCTTTGCAAAAAAATCAAGAAGTGCTACACACTAAATCTACTTACTATTAAAAAAAATATCATTTTTTCATAAGTTTAATAATGCAAGCCAATAATTAAACCAACTCGTGACGGGAATCTTTTCCACTTTTTCATACTATATTATCATGTCTCGGTGAGTATTCGGAAGTCAGCCAAGCGCGGTCATTGCACGCGTGCTGAACAAGAATGCTGTATAATGACAGACTAGAAACAATAGACAACTCCCAAAGCACAAACTCAGCCAAAACGCTAAAAATCTTCAATGTTTACTCAAGTTTGGGCTTATAGAAGACAAGCCGCTACAGAGCGTACACTTCGGCGTCGTGGTTGTGGAACTAATTAATTGTAAATGCGGAGGAATAGTAAGAAATCAAATATGGTAAGAGTAAGTCAGGATATTCTGAAAAGAGCAACATCCAAGAGGCCTACTTGCCAAAAACTAGCATTTCGGGACAAATTGTCTCCGAGATATTAGCCCAGTTATGCTCTGATGACTCCATACAAATCCTTCTAAAAAAACAATTCTCTATTTTTCTTAGTCACATCAGGCTTCAAAAACAGCATAGCAGTCTCATGTACTGATTAAAGATATGTAAGGCATGGGTAAGGAGTCAATTACGATGAGCATGGAATTGGCTAAAACTCAAAGTCACGAGTTCGAATGTTTTGAGGATAATTATTCACTGACTATCAGCACGCAGGGATGTCGGATTAACACAAGGAAGTTTAACACCAAAGGAACATAGCCTTTACAGAGCTTTAAAACACAGCATCCACCAACACAAACTTGACTTGAACTTTGAGTAAAACTAAACAGCCTCTACCAATAATAACAAACTCTCACTTGAACTTCAGATATCTTACGGCTTCCGCGAACTTGTAAACACAATACCTGAAAATCGACCTTCGTCACACTTGACTAAACTCAGCAGTCCAGCTAGTGGGAAAAAACTTAGTTCTTCAAAAGAACTCGCTTAGAACTTGTATACCGTTTGACATAAGGTTCTAGCAAATACTAAACAGCAGGCGAATAGTAGTAGCTTTTCGACATATTTTATGATTTCAGTAACTGATACAAATCTGCTGACTCATGCTGAAATGTAAACATGCCCTAATTAATTATTCATGAATAATCCAAAAACGTAGAGAACGTTCGAGAAAGTCACGCAACGCATGAAAGCAATTATGTCTTTGTGCAGCATTTTGTAACTTTAAATTCATCATAAAACAGTTCGAAAGGAGGGCTCACTCGAGAAATGTTTTTCAACACTCGAAGAGAAATTTCGTGCCTCTGCGCGGCCACGAAATATCCTCTATTTATTCCTCGAGTAATTAAAGACTAAACTCGAAGTGATCTCGCCCAATCTTGTCCCGAAACTAGTGCATCATTTCATAACTATTTTTCATCTCCCAAACAACCTTGGGTCGCAGTAGCGCAATCGGCTAATCCCTCAACTTAGAATCTCCTATGAGCTGACGGGTCACACAGGTGAGTCGGTTCAAACCCCGGAAAAGCCAAAATGATAATTCTTTCTTCCTCGAAAAAGATAAAGAATAAATCAAAGAAATCGAAGTGATCTCGAGATATCTCGAACTAATTCGGCTCTCAGTTCGTCAAATAGCCGAATAGAACCGAAAACCTACAGACTTTGCTTGCCCAATCTTGTCAAAAAATTGTAACTTTGATACATTCCTGAGCGTCGCGAAACCTTTACTTCACGCTCCGCCGAAGTAATAATGTCACAGTTTTTCAATGATCATGAAATTCAGCGTCCGGGTAGTTAGTTAATCAATTGTGGCCCTGAAAAAATTTGAAGGAAAAAAAACTACGAATTTTTAAGAAAATGCTTTTTTCGTGAGAAGGACTCTTAAACGCTGACAAACGTCAACAAATAGCGAAAACTATCATTTCTATATGTTTACTTTGCTCGAAATCGCGCGCATTTACAAGGCCCTAAAGAGTTTTGCTGACTTGCAAGGACCCATCTGTTATAACGATGTCCAAAATAAAGGAATGAATCCCATAGTTTATTGGATATAATCGTGTAAAGTTTGCTTATCATTTTTGCGTAAATTATGACCTAAATTTGGAAACCGCTGAATTTCTCGAATTGGGTCTTTGCGATTTTGGTGAAACTCTGTTCAGCGCAAAGCACTAATGTGCACTATGTGTAGCCGAGAGAGTTTCACGAAAAGATGCCGGCAACAGCAGATTTTCGACTCAGACCTCAAACGGGCGTGGCATTATAACCACGTGACATTTACTCCGATCGCCAAAAATTTTATGTTATATTGTAGATTGATCTATATGTTATCCATTCTATGTGTTAGACTTACGATAAAAGTAAAAGTGGGGATACCAGAGAGCTTCAAAGTAGGATGGTACCCCCCCCAAAAAAACTGGATCGAGTCACCTTAAGTCCTTGATAAAGGAAAACAAGAGCCATAAAAAAAAATAATAAAAAAAAGCTCTTTTCTCAAGTTACATTCACCATATCAGCAAAGTGAAGGCAACATCGACCTGAAGGAGGTCGGCACCTTAAGACGCTTACGCAATTTAGCATATAAGCTTAGAGTGAAGTTTAGCACGACTATAGCATTTGCAAACTAGATGTCGGACATCTACAGATTAAAAGTACGAAATTTGTAATGCAACCAAGTTGCAGAAGGTAAGTCTTCTTACAGACAGCCGACCCTGGAGGAGGGGCATAGGCGACCACTTAGTATTTGGGCATAGTTGAGCTTTTTTTATTGTTAAATTGTTACTGTTAAATTGTTACCATACAATTTTTGGTAAGTATCCCTCAAACACATTTTCAAGTTTGTCTGCTAATGCGTATAAGCCACCTCTCTCGTAAGCGACCACCCTTGGTGCACGATTAAGTGGTCGCTTTCGGGAGGTAGTTGTCAGGTGGAAAAATCAAGAAATACATTCTGTAAGCTGAAACTGATCTAATAAACGTCATCACATAAGGTTATCCCCCTTTAAGCTAAAATTAGCGAAATATATATTTTTTTCCGGGACCTTTTTTCATTTTGTTGACAATTTTTTTCTTGCCACCTCCCCATCGATCCCCGCGACCCAAAAAAATTAGCCATACAGTCTGTCACCACAACATTTGTCAAGTTTACCACCCACCTCTTTCACCTCTGTCTCTGCTGTCGTGTCTGTCGCCTGTGTAGCCTTATCCTTAGCACTTGCCATCTCCTGTTAATAAAACGCCACAAGTAAAACTTTAGAGAAACTAAAAGTTTAAACCTCGAATTCAGCTGTTCCTTAAAATTGTGCTATATGCTTTTCAAGTTTTAAGAATACGCTGTATAATAACAAATGCGGATGGTTTGTCGCGATTTTACAAATTTTGTCCTAGACGGAACAATCTTCAAAGGCACCGCGAACAAAATTTGTCTCGGGTTAAAAAACTGGACAGACTCGCTTAAATAAAAAAAAATGTGTTTTTCTTTTCACACATTTGTTGTAACGCCATATATTCTTTCCATAACTAATAAAAGATGTGACGGACTAATAACGGTAAAATTTATAGCGTCTGCGTGGGTAAATTTATAAATATATATATTAAAAAAGGCACCATCCAATTTTTGGTGAGGTTCTGTCAAACACATTTCCAAGTTTGTCTGCTAGTGCGTGTAGCCCAACTCTCTCGTATCGACCACCCTTGGTGCACGATTTTAATCGATTAATATATTTTACTGTATTTCTATCAATGAATTTTTTAATCGATTTTAATATATCAAAATACATCTGAAAGATTAAACTGAACCCATTAACGTCATTACATAAAGTTATCCCCCTTTAAGCTAAAATTAGGGAAATAGACAACTATTTTTATTTATTTATTAACGTTTTATTATTTTTTTTCAGGAACCTTTTTTTTCATTTTGTTCCCAATTTTTTCTTGACACTTCTTCCTCGATCCTCGCGACCCCAAAAAATCAGCCATACAGTCTGTCAACTTTACCACCCACCTCTTTCACCTCTGTCTCTGCTGTCGTGTCTGTCGCCTGTGTAGCCTTATCCTTAGCACTTGCCATCTCCTGTTAATAAAACGCCACATGTAAAAATTAAGAGAAACTGAGCAAAACTGGGGACTACTCGTAGTCTAATTTTTGGTGAGGTTCTGTCAAACACATTTTCAAGCTTGTCTGCTAGTGCGTACAGGCCAAGTCTCTCGTAAGCAACCTCCCTTGGTGTACGATTACGTGGTCGCTTTTGGGAGGTAGTCGTCCACGGGAAAAATCAAAAAATATATTCTCTAAGCTCAAACTGAACTCACAAACGTCATTACATAAAGTTATCGCCCTTCAAGCTAAAATCAGGAAAAAAGACAACTATTTTTATGTATTTACTAACGTTTATTTTTTTCTGGGCCTTTTCTATTTATTTTGTTCACATTTTTTCTTGCCACCTCCCCCTCGATCCCCGCGACCCCAAAAAATTAGCCATACGGTCTGTCACCATGACAAATTGTCTCCGAGATATTAGCCCAGTTATGCTCTGATGACTCCATACAAATCCTTCTAAAAAAACAATTCTCTATTTTTCTTAGTCACATCAGGCTTCAAAAACAGCATAGCAGTCTCATGTACTGATTAAAGATATGTAAGGCATGGGTAAGGAGTCAATTACGATGAGCATGGAATTGGCTAAAACTCAAAGTCACGAGTTCGAATGTTTTGAGGATAATTATTCACTGACTATCAGCACGCAGGGATGTCGGATTAACACAAGGAAGTTTAACACCAAAGGAACATAGCCTTTACAGAGCTTTAAAACACAGCATCCACCAACACAAACTTGACTTGAACTTTGAGTAAAACTAAACAGCCTCTACCAATAATAACAGACTCTCACTTGAACTTCAGATATCTTACGGCTTCCGCGAACTTGTAAACACAATACCTGAAAATCGACCTTCGTCACACTTGACTAAACTCAGCAGTCCAGCTAGTGGGAAAAAACTTAGTTCTTCAAAAGAACTCGCTTAGAACTTGTATACCGTTTGACATAAGGTTCTAGCAAATACTAGACAGCAGGCGAATAGTAGTAGCTTTTCGACATATTTTATGATTTCAGTAACTGATACAAATCTGCTGACTCATGCTGAAATGTAAACATGCCCTAATTAATTATTCATGGTTAATCCAAAAACGTAGAGAACGTTCGAGAAAGTCACGCAACGCATGAAAGCAATTTTACTACGTAACACTCAACAAGACAAAATGTCTTTTTGCAGCATTTTGTAACTTTAAATTCATCATAAAACAGTTCGAAAGGAGGGCTCACTCGTGAAATGTTTTTCAACACTCGAAGAGAAATTTCGTGTCTCTGCGCGGCCACGAAATATCCTCTATTTATTCCTCGAGTAATTAAAGACTAAAGTCGAAGTGATCTCAAGATATCACGAAGTAGTCCGGTCTCATTTCGTGAAAGCCGAAAAGTCACGAACTTGCACGCCCAATCTTGTCCCGAAACTAGTGCATGATTTCATAACTATTTTTCATATCCCAAACTACCTTGGGTCGCAGTAGCGCAATCGGCTAATCCCTCAACTTAGAGTCTCCTCTGATCTGACGGGTCACATAGGTGAGTCGGTTCAAACCCCGGGAAAGCCAAAATAATAATTCTTTCTTCCTCGAAAAAGTTAAAGAATAAATCAAAGAAATCGAAGTGATCTCGAGATATCTCGAATTAATTCGGCTCTCACTTCGTCAAATAGCCGAATAAAACCGAAAACCTGCAGACTTTGCATGCTCAATCTTGTCAAAAAATTGTAACTTTGATACATTCCTGAGCGTCGCGAAACCTTTACTTCACGCTCCGCCGAAGTAATAATGTCACAGTTTTTCAATGATCATGAAATTCAGCGTCCGGGTAGTTAGTTAATCAATTGTGGCCCTGAAAAAATTTGAAGGAAAAAAAACTACGAATTTTTAAGAAAATGCTTTTTTCGTGAGAAGGACTCTTAAACGCTGACAAACGTCAACAAATAGCGAAAACTATCATTTCTATATGTTTACTTTGCTCGAAATCGCGCGCATTTACAAGGCCCTAAAGAGTTTTGCTGACTTGCAAGGACCCATCTGTTATAACGATGTCCAAAATAAAGGGATGAATCCCATAGTTTATTGGATATAATCGTGTAAAGTTTGCTTATCATTTTCGCGTAAATTATGACCTAAATTTGGAAACCGCTGAATTTCTCGAATTGGGTCTTTGCGATTTTGGTGAAACTCTGTTCAGCGCAAAGCACTAATGTGCACTATGTGTAGCCGAGAGAGTTTCACGAAAAGATGCCGGCAACAGCAGATTTTCGACTCAGACCTCAAACGGGCGTGGCATTATAACCACGTGACATTTACTCCGATCGCCAAAAATTTTATGTTATATTGTAGATTGATCTATATGTTATCCATTCTATGTGTTAGACTTACGATAAAAGTAAAAGTGGGGATACCAGAGAGCTTCAAAGTAGGATGGTACCCCCCCAAAAAAAACTGGATCGAGTGACCTTAAGTCCTTGATAAAGGAAAACAAGAGCCATAAAAAAAAATAATTAAAAAAAGCTCTTTTCTCAAGTTACATTCACCATATCAGCAAAGTGAAGGCAACATCGACCTGAAGGAGGTCGGCACCTTAAGACGCTTACGCAATCTAGCATATAAGCTTAGAGTGAAGTTTAGCACGACTATAGCATTTGCAAACTAGATGTCGGACATCTACAGATTAAAAGTACGAAATTTGTAATGCAACCAAGTTGCAGAAGGTAAGTCTTCTTACAGACAGCCGACCCTGGAGGAGGGGCATAGGCGACCACTTAGTATTTGGGCATAGTTGAGCTTTTTTTATTGTTAAATTGTTACTGTTAAATTGTTACCATACAATTTTTGGTAAGTATCCCTCAAACACATTTTCAAGTTTGTCTGCTAATGCGTATAAGCCACCTCTCTCGTAAGCGACCACCCTTGGTGCACGATTAAGTGGTCGCTTTCGGGAGGTAGTTGTCAGGTGGAAAAATCAAGAAATACATTCTGTAAGCTGAAACTGATCTAATAAACGTCATCACATAAGGTTATCCCCCTTTAAGCTAAAATTAGCGAAATATATATTTTTTTCCGGGACCTTTTTTTTTCATTTTGTTGACAATTTTTTTTCTTGCCACCTCCCCATCGATCCCGACCCAAAAAAATTAGCCATACAGTCTGTCACCACAACATTTGTCAAGTTTACCACCCACCTCTTTCACCTCTGTCTCTGCTGTCGTGTCTGTCGCCTGTGTAGCCTTATCCTTAGCACTTGCCATCTCCTGTTAATAAAACGCCACAAGTAAAACTTTAGAGAAACTAAAAGTTTAAACCTCGAATTCAACTGTTCCTTAAAATTGTGCTATATGCTTTTCAAGTTTTAAGAATACGCTGTATAATAACAAATGCGGATGGTTTGTCGCGATTTTACAAATTTTGTCCTAGACGGAACAATCTTCAAAGGCACCGCGAACAAAATTTGTCTCGGGTTAAAAAACTGGACAGACTCGCTTAAATAAAAAAAAATGTGTTTTTCTTGTCACACATTTGTTGTAACGCCATATATTCTTTCCATAACTAATAAAAGATGTGACGGACTAATAACGGTAAAATTTATAGCGTCTGCGTGGGTAAATTTATAAATATATATATTAAAAAAGGCACCATCCAATTTTTGGTGAGGTTCTGTCAAACACATTTCCAAGTTTGTCTGCTAGTGCGTGTAGCCCAACTCTCTCGTATCGACCACCCTTGGTGCACGATTTTAATCGATTAATATATTTTACTGTATTTCTATCAATGAATTTTTTAATCGATTTTAATGTATCAAAATACATCTGAAAGATTAAACTGAACCCATTAACGTCATTACATAAAGTTATCCCCCTTTAAGCTAAAATTAGGGAAATAGACAACTATTTTTATTTATTTATTAACGTTTTATTATTTTTTTTCAGGAACCTTTTTTTTCATTTTGTTCCCAATTTTTTCTTGACACTTCTTCCTCGATCCTCGCGACCCCAAAAAATCAGCCATACAGTCTGTCAACTTTACCACCCACCTCTTTCACCTCTGTCTCTGCTGTCGTGTCTGTCGCCTGTGTAGCCTTATCCTTAGCACTTGCCATCTCCTGTTAATAAAACGCCACATGTAAAAATTTAGAGAAACTGAGCAAAACTGGGGACTACTCGTAGTCTAATTTTTGGTGAGGTTCTGTCAAACACATTTTCAAGCTTGTCTGCTAGTGCGTACAGGCCAAGTCTCTCGTAAGCAACCTCCCTTGGTGTACGATTACGTGGTCGCTTTTGGGAGGTAGTCGTCCACGGGAAAAATCAAAAAATATATTCTCTAAGCTCAAACTGAACTCACAAACGTCATTACATAAAGTTATCGCCCTTCAAGCTAAAATCAGGAAAAAAGACAACTATTTTTATGTATTTACTAACTTTTATTTTTTTCTGGGCCTTTTCTATTTATTTTGTTCACATTTTTTCTTGCCACCTCCCCCTCGATCCCCGCGACCCCAAAAAATTAGCCATACGGTCTGTCACCATGACATTTGTCAACTTTACCGCCTCTCTAACCTGTGCCACCTCTTACACCTGTGTCTCTGCTGTCGTGAAATTTGGCATTTTCACGTTGTAGTCGTGCAACGACGGCAAAGAAATGTACAAAAAAGCGTGATGCACGTGCAAAGTTGTTGTTTTGCCAATCTAAACCTATTGGTTTATTGCCGTTCTCGTTGCCGTCGCCATCGTCGTTGCTTAAGCTCCCTAATATCCGGCGGAAGGGCCACCAAATCGTACTAGAAGAACTCAAGCAAAGGGTGACCGCCCAGGCAGCAAAATTGAGGAGTAGTGAGGAGAACTACACAGTTATGGCACAAAACAAATTGTTTGAATGCAATCAAAAAGCACTGTTAGGAGCTAGAAGGAATTGAAAGAACCAGTGATATGATACCAGATGCAGAAGAGTGAAGAAATTTCTGGGATGGAATTTGACAAAAAGATGTAAAGCACAATGCAGAGGCCGAACTGTTGCAAGATCTAAAGAATGAGCTGGATGACCTGGAAAAGAAAGGCGAGGCGAAGATTTCTGCACCGATGATCAAAAAACGGCTAAGGAAAATGCCTCATTGGAAATCCCCGGGTCCAGATTGTATGCAGGGCTACTGGTTGAAAAAGTTTACAGCGTTAGATGAGAGAATTTCAACTCAATTAAATGAGTGCCCATTTTCGAGATCAGTACCAGAATGGTTAACCTGAAAGGGAAGAACTGTATTGGTAGTAAAGGACAAAGGAAAAGGTGGTGACGTGGCAAACGTCAGACCTATTACATGCCTGCCACTAATGTGGAAGCTAGTTACAGGAGTGTTGGCAGACACAACTTAAATGAACATCTTGAAAGAAAGAGTTTATTGCCAGAGGAACAGAAAGAATGTAGAAGAAACTTGCGAGGCACAAAAGACCAGCTGCTAATAGACAGGATGATACTTAAAAATTGCAGAAGACGCAAAACTGGCCTTGGAATGGTGTGGCTGGACTATAAAAAGGCATATGATCTCATACCTCACTCGTGGATTATTGAATGCATGAACATGTTTGGTGTTGCAGAAAACGTGACGGGTGTGATCCAAACCAGTATGAAACAATGAAACACGGAACTGACGGCTGGTAACCAATTTATTGGGCCGGAAGTGTGTATTAAGAGAGGAATCTTTCAGGGGGATAGCCTTTATCCATTACTGTTTGTATTGGCACTGATGCCACTAACACTGGTGTTGAGGAAAGTAAAAGCAGGATATAATCTTGGGAATGGATTACCTACAATAAATCATCTTCTGTTCATGGATGATTTAAAGCTCTACGGAAAAGCAAAAACCAGGTTGATACATTGCTACAGTCTGTCCAAGTAGTCAGTGAAGACATCAAAATGGAATTTGGTATAGAAGAATGTGCGGTCCTGTTCATGAAGATGTGGAAACCGGTCGAGTCAGAGGGTATTGTAATCTCGGGTGAAAGACTGATTCGAGCAATGAATGATGGTGATGTGGATGCTTATAAATAGCTAAGGATGCTTGAAGAAGATGAAATCAAACACACCGAGATGAAAAGAAGAATTGAGAAGGAATACTTCCGTCGTGTACGTCGGCAGGAATAGTGGAGTGGACGAAAGAAAAGCTACAGATTGTGGATAGAAAAACGCGCAAATTGATCAAATTGACGACTCTACATAATCATGCTTTGCATCCGCAGGCTGATGTTGACAGGATTTACTTTAAAAGATCAGAGGGTAGTACAGGATTAATGAGTGTTGAAGACTCTGTAAACAGTGAGATCAATAATCTTAGCCATTATGTTGAGAGTTGTAACGGCCCCCTGTTGGAGGTGGTGTACAAGGAAAAAATTCTGAGATGTTATGCTAAAACTTGTGAAGCCGTATCGTTACAGCAAGAAAGAAAAAATCAGAGTGTTCCGAGAGAAACAACTTCATGGGTAGTTTCGAAGGAGCACAGCAGAAGTAAGAGATGAAAAGACATGGGAGTGGCTGATTAAAGACAGACTGAAGAAGGAGACGGACGGTAAGATTATGGCAGCACAAGACCAAGCATTAAGAACTATGAGTATCAAGAGGATAATCGACAAGCAAGATGTGTCTGCAAAGTGTAGAATGTGTGGAGAAGGCGATGAGACAGTTAGCCATATATTGTATCGGAATGCAGGAAACTTGCTTAAAAGCAATATCGATGTTGGAGGCAAGACAAGGTAGCGCAGGTGATTCATTGGAACCTATGTGGAAAGCTGGGTTTTGAAAGGGATGAAAATTATTGCAGTCATGAGCCGAAACCAGTGTATGAATCCACTAATAACAAGCTGCTGTGGGACTTCAAAATTCAGACTGACAACAAAATTGAACACGACAAGCCTGGCATTGAGGTATTGGATAAGATGGAAAGGGAAATGTCTGATTATCGATGTTGCTTGTCCGTTTGGCATCCGAGTGAAAGACAAATGGAAAGAGAAAATTGAGAACTACCAAGACCTGAGGCGGGAGTTAAAACGGATCTGGAAATTGCGCAGAGTAACTGTGTTGCCAATCATAATTGGTGCATTAGAAACTATCTCGAAAGATATAGAAAAGTGGTTAGCGGAGACTGGTGTCACATGTCGTTACTTTGGAATCATTGAGTAGAGCGTGCTTACTGGGTACAGCCAGAATCCTTTGTAAAGTTCTGGGCCCAGTTGTTCTTAGGCCGATTAGCGCGTAACCCGGGCTTAAATTTAACCCGGTTTCTCTTTCTTGTGTTCAAAAGCATTTTCTCAGATAATTCTCTCTGTTATTTTTAGAGCTAGCTTCCAATCATCAACTTGTAGACAAAAAGAATTAAAACTGAAATGCTTTTAAGCTTTCAAATCTGAATTCAAATCTCGCACTAACCCTGGATTAACTTAACCCAGCTTTGAACAACTCGGCCCTGGACACCTATGTATTACAAGCAAATGTTTGAACAAGTACGTCGTAATTGCTCCTTTGAAAAGATCGTAACCTCTAATTGCTCTTATTCCAAAGGGTAATGTATTCCATAATCAGGGCGCTGCTACTTCGAATGATTTATCTCTAAGAGTTTTCTTGGTCCTAACCAATGGTGGCTCTAACAACAGTTCCTTGCTCGAACGCAGGTTGTATCGTGTCTGTTCCTTAATCTTGATTAAGTTACAAATATAGGACGGTGCAACACCATAAATTGCCCTAAAATTTAGGATCAATATTTTATACTCAATTCTACAACAAACTGGAAGCCAATATAGACGAATAAAGGTAGGTGTTATGTGGTCAAATTTTAGTGTTCGACAGACTAATCGGGCCGCACAACTCTGTATGCGCTGAATCTTAGCAATGTGTTTTGCAGGAGTATTGAAGAGCAAACTATTGCAATAGTCTGCGCGACCCATAACGATGGCATAGACAAGCAACAGACGGTCGCGCCTGTAAGATACTTTCTAATACGTCTTATGTTGTACAGATGGAAAGAGACGGCTTTATACAGCTTATTTCTACGAGTGACCATGGTCATGTTTTCTTCGAACCAGGGGCCCGTTTCTCGAAAGTCCCGATACCTTTTTGTACCCGCAAAGCTGTTTTGTGTTTGTCTTGTTTGCATTCAAGGTTAAAGTTCCAATAATGTTTCAGAATGATACAATGAAACTATCAAATTGAGTGGTTTGTAAGCTAGGAACTGTGCAGTATTTCAAAAGGATTTGACTTTAAAATTTATTAGCGTCACCTACACAACGGCTAGGAAAGATCACTTTCGCCAACTGCTGCCTAGTGCCTACTATAATGAATTCCGTCTGATTATCGTTCAAACAGAGTTTGTCCTTGATCATCCAACATCTAACTGCATCCACACAAAGCCCCATGGAATTAACTGCATCGATCGGTGAGGATGTCGAGTCAGCCATAAAGAAAGATACAGTTGGGTGTCATCCGCACATGCGTGGGCTTGGGGGAGGTACTCTTAATGACCTCAAATAATTTACTCGCATAGCTCATAAATAGTTAAGGACCTAAGCACGATCCTTGAGGGACACCCCAAGCTAACAGAAAGTTCTCTGAAAGATTCTGGTCGAAAGAAACGCGTTGAGACTTATTAGAGAGATGAGACGCAAATGAAAGAAAAATGCAGTATATTTTGATCATAGATTTATAAATGCAAATTCGCATCGTTTCTACTCAGCTTTGTTATATTTTGATGCAAAAAGAATGGCATTTTAACTTTAAAAAATGAGATGTTAAAACACGCTGACTTTGCCTCAGAATGGCGGAAATCGCGTTTCCGAGGACTTGAAATTTTAAAATTTTCCGGAGGAGGATTCCCCCGGACCACCCTACAGGGGGGCCGCCTTCGGCGCCCCCTTTGTTCGAACCCCCTATGCTGAAAACCTAGATCCGCGCCACTGTCGCATAACGGCGTTGCTGTACGAGCTAGAGTCTCATCCTTAGCACTTGCCATCTCCTGGTAATAAAACGCCACAAGTAAAACTTTAGAGAAACTGAATGTATAAACCACGAAATTCAGCTGTTCTTTAAAATTGTGCTATATGCTTTTCTATTTTTTAAGATCACGCTGTATAATAACAAAAGCAGATGGTTTGTCTCGATTTTACAAATTTTGTCCGAGACGGAACAATCTTCAAAGGCACCGCGAACGAAGTTTGTCTCGGGTTAAAAAACTGGACAAACTCGCTTAAATAAACAAAAATGTGTTTTTCTTGTCAATCATTTTTTTGTAACGCCATTATTCTATCAATAACTAATAAAAGATGTGACGGACTAAAAAGGGTAAAATAATTTATAGCGTGGGTAAATGTTAAAAAAAATTGTCACCATACAATTTTTGGTGAGGATGTTTCAAAGAAAATTCCACATTTGTCTGCTAGTGCAGATCGGCCCTAAAGTCCTTGATAAAGCAAAACAAGAGCTCTTGAGCAAAAGTAGCTCTTTTTTCAAGTTACATTCACCATATCAGCAAAGTGACGGCAACATCTGTAAGAATTAGCAACAGAACATATCACGTGATTTCTTCACCGCGTGTATTAATATCGGTGTAGGGTTTCAATCTTGTATGATTTCGTCCTTTGGTAGAATAAACGTAGATCGATTATAGTTGGTTTTGGTGTTCGATACGATTTATGGTGTTGGTTTACGATACGATTTATGAAATGGCGCCCAACGTGGGGCACTGATACCCTGAGACTCGAGAAGACAAAATGGCCGAAAAACTAGCGCGTACTCGCCCCAAACGCGGTGGAAATCGTAGTGTAATGACGAAATTATCAAACGAAGCGAATGAGCTTCTTCAAGTTGAACCGATCAACAAACAACGCCTGGAGTTTATTGCTGCTTCACTAAATGAGAAGTTAAGTTGGTCAAAACGTTTGACGACGAAATTATAGAGAATTGTGCTGTGGACGAAATCGAAGCAGAAATACAGGAATCGGATGAAATTAATTCACGAGTCATGGATCTATTGCGATTGATAAACGAAGCGACTACTCCTAAGGATGACAACGAAGGAATTTCGACTGTCCCAACTACGAATGTCAGCGAAACTACATCCTCTGGTTCGAATGCAAACGAAACTGCGCCCTCTGGTTACAACAATCGACTACACCTTCTGGATCAAGTGGAACTTCAACTTTGGCTTTTGAAAATGTTCACATTCAATTACCGGGGAGCTCAACTTTTGGTGGAATTCAATCTTTTGACGCCCCTTCAACTTCTCACGCTGGAGTTATGCAATCATCGGATAGTCCTGCTCCAGGTAACGGTTCTCAATCACTTACTAACTTTAGCACGAATGCTAATTTAATGTCCAGTTAACCCAAGGCGATTTGCCCAAACTAGCCTTGCCAAAATTTCGAGGCGAATTGACGCAGTGGCAAAATTTTTGGGACAGTTTCAACAGTGCGATCCATGTAAACCAGCATTTAAGTTTAATCAACAAGTTCAATCATTTACATTCTTTGTTGGAAGGTCAGGCGGCGAGAGCCATACAAGGTCTAACGAGGACCGAAGCAAATTACAATTCAGCTATCGAGATATTACAAAAACGTTTTGGCAAGCCCCAGAACATTATCTCAAAACACATGGACGAAATGCTTAAGATTCCAGGATGTGTCAATGACAACGCGTCACAGCTTCGACTCGTGTACGATAAAATTAGCGTCAACATTAGAGGTTTGGAGTCATTGGGTGTAAGCTCAAACCAGTACGGTAGTCTCTTAATTCCAGTTATTATGTCAAATCTACCTCATGAAATTAGAGTTCAAGTCGCTAGAAACACTGCGCGTGAGGTCTGGGACATGTCCGAATTGTTAGAAGTTATCCGACAGGAAGTTGAGGCTCTTGAGATTAGTGAAGGCGTGAAGACCAACGTAAATCTTGAAAAGGTCAATCCCAAACCGCAGAGGACACCTACCGTGAATGCTCTCCTCTCACAAGATGGCACGCAAACATCTCCATTAAAAGGAATTCAAGTGAAATGTGCGTATTTTAAGGGTGGTCATTTTTCAGCCTCTTGTGAAAGCGTCACCGACTCAAGGGCTCGTTTTGAAATTCTAAAGAGAGATGGCCGATGATTTGTTTGTCTAAGTCTGGATCATCAGAGCACGTGATGTGAAAAGAACTGTCGTCGCTGCAATACAAATCATCATCAATCAATCTGTCGACGTCAAACGCACCGTAAATCACAGCGCGATTTATTTGCTAACAAAACTTCACAAGAAACCCAAAATTCAACTCTGGTGACCCAATCAACACTATTTTTACAACTCCCACAGACGACTACGACAGCAAGTTCTGGCACAAAGGGCACAGTTTTACTGCAAACTGCTTCAGCGATTGCAAGAAACATCACAAGCCTCAGCGTCCAGGAAGTTAAAAAATGCGTAGCGTCTGGTTACGATGTAGTGACGTAATCATCCAGTTGAGTATCTGTCATCGTAACACTTTTGCGGTCAACTACCGCAGCACTTGTAAAGTACTTTAATTAAAATCGTGTTCAAACCCCTGTAGAGGAACTCTGTTTATTTTTGAGTCGATAAATGCACTTCCGACGTTCACGAGGTTCAATTTTGCATAAATTATCAAAAATATTGTTCAGCGGGAAACGGAACTCTATAGCGGAGCAAGACGGATGTATCGAGAGTCGAGGATGCGCTTACAAACCATTCACTATATCTATGCAACGAAAGGTGAAATCACTGGCATGATAGCTCCTGCAATGGTAATTGTATCAATCCAGCTCGCGACCGTGTTCGCTCCAGACTCGTTTGGCGCGCTTCTCATTACTTCCAAAACATGTTGTGATCGGTAAGGAGACTAGCCTGCGAAGCGCAGACGCATTTCCGGTCGAGAGAAGCGACGACCGGAAATGCGTCTGCGCTTCGCAGGCTATAAGGAGACTCAAGGACTTAGTTTCTCAAGCCATTCGGTTTCTCCACCCTATTATTTGTCTGAGGATTCTAGCAAAAGAAATAGTAAATTTGGATGGAAGATGAAATTGTCTCCCTAAATGCGGCCAGATTATATAGACAAGACAAGACATTTACTATCGTAACATTACAAGTACAATTGTTTGGCACGCAGTTAGCAAGAAAACGCTAGTCGAGGCGTGCCAAATAAATTCTATTACAAATGAGATATTATATCATAATAAGTAAAAAGCAAAGAAAAAGAAAAGAAGAAATATGTGTAATGAATTCAAAAGCAAGAAAGACAAATCTGTTTAATGCAACCTGTGAAAGAGGCTAAGGTTTAGGATTTCGCGATTTTATTTCTTGTGTTATCATGGCTGCATCAAGGTAATTATCTTTGTCTTTTAATATTTCGAAGAGCACACTGATTACTTTTCGTTTGAACACTTTTTTTGACATATCTCTCATTCTACCTGGTATCTCATTCCATACTTTAGCGCCAAAAATTGGGACGGCTTGTCTTACTTTTTCAAGATTAAATTTTTTGATGTACATATTATTTTTAGAGGATGATCTTGTGTTATATTAATGAATAGATGATGTCTGCGAGAACAAGTTAACGATTTTTGAGGGTGCAGAATTAGTATGAATATCATGCATTAGGTAAGATACGGACTTAAAATAGAGAAAGCTAATTGGCAGGATATTTGCATCAAGAAAAAGAGGAATGGCATGAACTTTCCTGTTGGCAAAAAATATGAAACGGATAACTTTTTTCTGTAGCATACTCCAGGATGGCGGCACAATTCAGCGTGTCTTTCAGGTCAGCTCTGATCTGCAGTTTGTATAACAATTGCGATCTCCCTATTTTCGCTTAAGCTTTCTTTGATTAAACTTTCGTAAAAACCAAACAACGCTGACACTCTCCTACATAACCATTGACTTGATCAGCTGGAGGAAATATTTGCTTCCAAGTCGGGTAAATGTCTATATTTACATTTATCCCATCTTGCACACCGCAAACTCAATCGCAGATATCCTGGTATATAATTATGCCTGAGCACTTCTAGGATAAAAAATTAGGCAGTTGTTCTATATCCTTTCTGGTTCATCCAGGTTGAAGTCCTGGCATGATGTTATTATGCCTGAGCACTTCTAGGATATATAACACGTCCAGTATCTCGACCCGTAGCGGAGAAAAAATTAGGCAGTTGTTCTATATCCTTTCTGGTTCACCCAGGTTGAAGTCCTGGCATGATATAATTATGCCGGAGCGCTTCTAGGATGTATAACACGTTCAGTATTTCGACCCGTAGCCGAGAAAAAATTAGGCAGTTGTTCTGTATCCTTTCTGGTTCTTCCAGGCAGAAGTCCTGACATGACGTGATTATGCCTGAGCGCTTCTAGGATATATAACACGTTCAATATTTTGACCCGTTGCCGAGAAAAAATTAGGTAATTGTTCTATATCCTTTCCGGTTTATCCAGGCAGAAGTCCTTTGATATAATATTATGCCTGAGCGCTTTTAGGATATATAACACGTTTTAGCATTTCCATCCGTAGGGAGAAAGATATCCTATCTTTTCGTCGTACTAAATCGATGTAAATGTATTATAGCTACATAGCATCGGGGAGGGGGAGCAGTAGCGAAATCGAGTAATATTGAACTATAGATATTTCATCGTTTTTTCCTGTGTATTTGCAACGAGGTCGACCGCAGACTTTTAATATGTTCCTTTTTAGACGGCGCTGAATTTTTTTTCCAAAACCAAAGCCGTACATTTTGTTCCAGTAGATACCGCGCTTCTAATTAATTATATTTCTCGCCCTAGGATGATGACATGATTGCGTGAGAATTGACGCCTTTATTATATTAACTGCGAAATACGATCAGAGATTAAAGGCCCATGTTCACCCTAGATGCATTGCGCGCCCTGTACTCCAGAAAAAACATTTCGTGTAGTTGAAAATCGCTGCCTTAAGTGTGTAAAGTCAATCTTTGTTAATCTTCTACAGTTCGCTAAATCTGGTTTAAAAGAAAGTCTCAACAAGTTCTTTTGGTATTTTTCTTTACATCTTTTTGGATATTTTGGAATGGTATCGAGCCTTTTTGTTTCTGTGAGTGTTTGTTTCATTGCAGCACTTTCGATGGCGGCTCCATCGAAAGGAACGGTTGGAAGCATGGTTGGAAGAACGTGTCGACGGAGGTCGCCGAAGTACATTCGTCTCCGTGAATCCGTTTTTTTAATCCCTGGAGAGATGGGAAAGAAACTCTTGGCTGTAAATTCTACAGACAGCGTGTCTGCCGAGTTCCTTCTACATCGAATGTAAACAAAGGTCCCGTTGAAATCAGTTGAAAGCAAAACAAGCGAGTCAATCTAACATGAACAAGGATTTATTTAATTTAACCTATGAAGCGAGTGATATCCTTAACGTAAACTTATCGTCTGGCATATCACGATTAAAGCCGGCGGTAAAGTAGCGAGAACTCTTATTAGCAAACCAATCCTTAGCAAAACCTAAAGAAAGTGTAAGACAGCGATTACAGCGACAAGACTGTACGCAGTGCCGATTCGACGCTTTGCAAACACAACTTCTCGCTTATTCTTTCGAGAACGCATACCTAAGCTTCCTAAGAATTAACACAAAATAATAGATTGAGGAATCAAAACATTTCACAGTCGAATCGGGCTTCACCTGGTGCTTAGACGTTTCGTAATTTATGACCTTTATTGTGTTTATCGGACTCAACAATGCATCCATATACATTCACTACCAGTTTAAATTTTGAACTGCTTTCTGCGGTGACATTTAACGAAGTCGGCGATATATCTTCCTCCATTTGGAAAAGAATTAAAAGTCTTACTGGCCTCTTTGATACTGTCTCTCTAAGCTTCGGTCAAGCGTGAAAAAACCTGCAATTGTAGTCTCCCTCGCAGTCGTTTTTAGTATCGTCACGCAACGCTCCTCAAAGTGGAAGCCAATCAAAACACTGCATTTGACAAAAGAATCGTTTCAAAACAAAAACACAAGCGCGCAAAGCCGTTTGGGTGAACATGGGCCTTTAATGGAATAGGGAATTTTGCAAGCTACTGGATATCCAGCTGAGATAGCTGACTTTTACTCAGCTATCTCAGCTGGATACTGAGGGGTTTTTTTGGTTGCTAAGATAGTGCTGCTCGTTATGGAAGATAGTTCAAAATCAACAAGAGTTAAGATCTTATTTGACAATGGAAGTCAGAGATCTTATGTAACAGATAACCTCAAGTCCACGCTGGGTCTGGAATCCACAAAAAAAGAAATGCATCACCTCAATACATTTGGAGAAAAAACCTTTCGAAAACAAAGGTGCGATGTTCTAACCTTGTATCTTGAGGACATTAACGAAGAAACGTCGAGAGTTTGTGTGCTTAGTTTCCTTACTATTTGTTCACGACTTCTGTCACGAGTAGATGCGAACAATTACCCACATTTACATGGACTCAAATTGGCTGATTACTCAGATTCCGAAGATTCGATAGAGGTTCTCATGGGATCTGACTACTATTGGGATTTTGTTGCAAGTGAAATCGCTCGAGGAGACTTTGGTCCTACTGCAGTCAATAGCAAATTTGGTTGGTTATTGTCAGGCCCAACAGAATCCGTTATAAATCAAGAAACAACCGTGACAAACCTCACTATAGCCGGAAATAGCAACAGCTTGTTTTATTACGCCCAAGATACTCTCGTTGATACTTTAAAACAGTTCTGGGAGACGGATTCGAATGGGATCAAGGAAGTTTCAGAAATCACGAAGTCGCACGATGGTTTTAACGAGCAGGTCCGTTTTAATGGACAACGTTACGAAGTGCCATTGCCTTGGCGTGATAATCATCCAGCAATATCGAGTGACTATGAACTATGTGTCAACCGCCTTAAATCACTGCAACGAAAATTGTTGAAGGAACCGGAACTGATTCGCGAATGTAATCAAATTATTGAAGAGCAATTGAGCAAGGGAATCGTGAAAAAGGTCGCTGCGGAGAAGGAAAATGAGAATGAAGACGTACACTACCTTCCACACCACGCCGTGATACGCAGAGACCGCGAAACAACCAAACTGAGGATTGTGTACGATGGTTCAGCGAAGCCCCCCGAACGTACTCACTCGTTGAAAGATTGTCTTGAAACCGGGCCAAATTATACCCCACAGTTATTCGACACACTGGTTAACTTTCGCTGGCACAAGATTGGTCTTACGGCTGACATAGAAAAGGCCTTTCTCATGGTTGGAATCAACGAAACGGATAGAGATATGCTGAGATTCTTGTGGCTTAAGGATCCTGATGATCTAAACTCTGAGATTGTACATTTGAGGTTCACCCGTCTCGTGGTCGGACTCAGACCATCTCCAGCTATTTTGGCATCAACGATTCGACACCATTTAGACTCACAAGTGTCTGAAGAATTCAAGCCGCATTTCATTGAGCTCTTGAAGAAATCCTCTACGTAGACGATCTTGTTACCGGCGAAGAAGACGAAGCGAAGGTGTTGGAGCTGTGTTCGAAGTCCAAATCACTTATGCAACGGGGAGGATTCAATTTAAGAAAATGGAAAACGAATTCAAAGATTGTGCAAGAGGCAATCAATGGAATGAACGACCGCGCGAATCCAACAACTGAACCTGGAAGCACGAAGACCATTACCGAAGAAGACGAATCGTACGCAAATACTACGAACGGACCTGCAATTGCGGATGGCAGTACCACCGAAAACGCAATCGTTAAAGTATTGGGCTCAATTTGGAACACTGACACCGACCAGTTTACGCTCGATTTGGTAGATCTCTCGCAACACGCAAGTTTACTCCCGACTACGAAGCGATCGTTTTTAAAGATCTCAGCCAAGATATTTGATCCTCTCGGACTGTTGAGCCCGTTTACTATCCAGTGGAAGGTCTTATTTCAAGAACTTTGTATTGAACGCACCGATTGGGACGACCAGTTAAAAGGTGATTACTTGAAGAAATGGAAATCACTCATTCTTGAGTTTCAAACACTCAACAGTGTTTGTATTCCAAGATGTTGTTTCGACTACACGTCTGGCAATTTGAAAGCAGCTGAACTGTTTCAGTGACGCTTCAGAAAAGGCTTACGCTGCAAGCATTTACGTTCGCTCCATTTATGAGGATGGACGCATTGATTGTAGAAACAAAGCATCCCTAGGCTTGAGCTACTTGGCGCTACGATTCTCGTACGTTTGGCTAAAACCGTTCAGAACGCCTTGCCTCTGAAATTGGAAACCGTGTTCTGGGTCGACTCAATGACTGTTTTATGTTGGATAAGGAATCTCAAACCTTGGAAACAATACGTCATGAGCAGAGTACAAGAAATTCGAGTGCATACAACCCCTGATTCGTGGAGGTTCTGTCCAGGCAACCAGAACCCAGCCGATATTTCGTCACGCGGCATGTCCGCAAGTGAATTAGTCTCCGAGAAAAGGTGGTGGAACGGCCCTGAATTTCTGTTCAAGGACGAAAGGGAATGGCCACAGGAGGACAATATCCAATCGGATAACAAAAATGTCTGTAAAGAAATCATCCAGAATCCTGTAACTACTACACACGCTTTGATCAGCAGTACACAAGTGACGCAAATTGGCGTACACCAAATAATAGACGTCAATCGCTATAGCAGCTGCAAGAAACTACTACGAGTTACTGCCTACGTTCTGCGATTTACCAGAATATCAAAGAAAGACAAAAGTCTCGAATTATGTGCCGAAGAAGTTCGATCGGCAGAAGAACTTCGGATTAAGTCCATACAGTACCAATCCTTTCCGGACGAAATATGCCACTTGGTGACGGCAAGAAAATTACCCGAGCCACCTCTCATGCGACAATTCAACCTCTACCTAGATGACAGTGGTGTTATGCGGTGTAGAGGAAGAATTCAAAACAGTCTACTAAATCAAGAAGCCAAAACTCCAATTTTGTTGCCCTCAAAGCATCATGGTGTTGAGTTGATCATCAAGCCACACACAATCGAATGTTACACAGTGGAGTAAACACAACTTTGACGACGATGAGGGAGCGATTCTGGATAATACGAGGACGACATAGGACGGTACAACACCATAAATTGCCTTAAAAGTTAGCCGGGATCAATGTTTTATACTCAATTCTAAAACAAACTGGAAGCCAATGCACACGAATTAAGGTAGGTTTTATGTGGTCAAATTTAGGTGCTCGACAGACTAATCGGGCCGCACAAGTCTGTATGCGCTGAATCTTAGCAATGTGTGTTGCAGGAGTATTGAAAAGCAAACTATAATCGCAATAGTCTGTGCGACCTATAACGATGGTATAAACAAGGGACTGAGTGGTCTCGCTTGTAAGATACTTTCTAATACGTCTTATGTTGTAGAGATGGAAAGAGGCGGCTTTACACAGCTTATTTCTGAGTGACCATGGTCATGTTTTCTTCGAACCAGGGGCCCGTTTCTCAAAAGTCCCGATAAGCTGACCTTTCGTGCCCGCAAAGCGGTTTTGTGTTTGTCTTGTTTGCATTCAAGGTTAAAGTTCCAATAATTTTGAGAATGATACAATGAAACCATCAGTTAACGAAGCAAAATTGAGTGGTTTTTAAGTTAGGAAATGTGCAACTTTTCAAAAGGTGTTGAGTCTAAGATTTGCTTTCGAGCCCGCAAAGTTACCGAGCCTTTCGACAAACGGGCCCCAGTTGGACCCGAGAAAGGTGCAACACCATAGATTGCCTTAGAATTTAGGATCAATATTTTATACTCAATTCTACAACAAACTGGAAGCCAATATAGACAAATTAAGATAGGTGTTATGTGGTCAAATTTAAGTGTTTGACAGATTAATCGGGCCGCACAACTCTATATGCGCTGAATCTTAGCAATGTGTTTTGCAGGAGTATTGCAGAGCAAACTATTGCAATAGTCTGCGCGACCTATAGCGATGGCATAAACAAGGAACTGAGTGGTTTCGCCTGTAAGATACTTTCTAATACGTCTTATGTTGTACAGATGGAAAGAGACGGCGTTACACAGCTTATTTCTACGAGTGACCATGCATGGTCATGTTTTCTTCGAACCAGGGGCCCGTTTCTCGAAAGTCCCGATACCTTTTTGTGCCCGCAAAGCTGTTTTGTGTTTGTCGTGTTTGCATTCAAGGTTAAAGTTCCAATAATTTTTCAGAATGATACAATGAAACCATCAAATTGAGTGGTTTGTAAGCTAGGAACTGTGCAGCTTCTCAAAAGGATTTGACTTTAAAATTTATTAGTAAGCGTCACCTACACAAAGGCTAGCAAAGATCACTTTCGCCAACTGCTGCCTACTGCCTATTATGATGAATTCCGTCTTATCTGTCTTATTATCGTTCAAACAGAGTTTGTCCTTGATCATCCAACATCTAACTGCATCCACACAAAGCCCCATGGAATTAACTGCATCGATCTGTGAGGACATCGAGTCAGCCACAAAGAAAGATACAGTTGGGTGTCATCCGCATATGCGTGGGCTTTGGGGAGGTACTTTTAATGACCTCAAATAATTTACTCGCATGCATAGCTCATGAATAGTTAAGGACGTAAGCACGATCCGTGAGTGACACCCGAGCTAACAGAACGTTCTCTGAAAGTTTCTGGTCGAAAGAAACGCGTTGAGACCTATTAGAGAGATAAGACGCAAACCAATGTAAAGCAGAGTCACTGACGCCAAAGCTCGTTCTCAGTTTACTGGGACAAAGGACAAATTACAAGCCGTCTTGTTTTAAGGCCATTTCTTGGCAATTGTTATATTGCAAATTCAGGTTATAGTTATTGCTTTTGTATCTTTGGAGTACTAAGAAATTTTATCAAGCAAATCAATCAATCGTGCAGGTAATACCCTGTTTATATTTAGGAGAGACACGCACGAAATTAAATACCCTGTTTTGGACAGAAAATAAATCCCCGCCCATAGACCATGTAGCCAACTCTCTCGAAAGCGATCACCCTTAGTGCACGATTAAGTCGTCGCTTTCGGGAGATGGTAGTCAACAGGAAAAATTAAGAAATACATCTGTAAACTCAAACTGAAATGATTAACGTTATTACATAAAGTTATCCCTCTTCAAGCTAAAATTAGCAAAATAGACAACTAATTCTATTTATTTATCAACTTTTTATTTTTCGGGGGGACTTTTTTAAAACTCTTTCACATTTTTTTCTTGACACCTCCCCCTCGATCCCCGCGACTCCAAAAAATTAGCCATACAGTCTGTTACCGTGACATTTGTCAACTTTACCACTCACCTCTTTCATCTCTGTCTCTGCTGTCGTGTCTGTCGTCTGTGTAGTCTTATCCTTAGCACTTGCCATCTCCTGGTAATAAAACGCCACAAGTGAAACTTTAGAGAAACTGAAAGTATAAACCACGAAATTCAGCTGTTCTTTAAAATTGTGCTATATGCTTTTCTATTTTTAAGAATACACTGTATAATAACAAAAGCAGATGGTTTCTCGCGATTTTACAAATTTTGTCCGAGACGGAACAATCTTCAAAGGCACCGCGAATGAAATTTGTCTCGGGTTAAAAAACTGGACAAACTCGCTTAAATAAACGAAGATGTGTTTTTCTTGTCAATCATTTTTTTGTAACGCCATCATCCTTTCAATAACTAATAAAAGATTTGACGGACTAAAAAGGGTAAAATAATTTATAGCGTGGGTGAATGTTAAAAACGATTGTCACCATACAATTTTTAGTTAGGATGTTTCAAAGAAAATTCCAAATTTGTCTGCTATAGTGCATGAGCCAGGAACCAAAAATGAGCTTGCCGGTACCACTCGGGGGGACAGTCTTATATCCCTAATCATGGAGGTCTAGGTCTGTAGTTCATGTTGCAGTCTGATAGCAAAGTTTAACTCACAGCTTTAAGGAAGGAGGCGCGCCTTAACTAACAACCTCTCCCATCCCCTTTAATGCTATTTTTGATGTCTTAAATGATTTCATGTGATTAGAGATTTCGCAAAATTCACAAAAATGCTTCAGAATGCAAGAGGAGAGCCTTAGAAGATTAAGTCCATCCATTGCAGATTGTGATGACTGTTGGACATTACAGTTTGAATGATCACGTGTTCAGTCACGTGATATGTACAAAGACAGAACGTCCTTTCTTTTCTACCCAGTTGAGTTGCTTTAACGTTGGAATCTGCTTCGTTCAAAACTTTTTATCTGAAAAAGACTGTATTTATTTTTAGTGCACATGTGAAAACATCCTTTGGACATGGAAAATTAGAACTTGATCCCAGTCTCCTAAACGGAAAATAGGGCCAAACTCGTTAATTTCATAGTCAACTGAGTCTTGTAGTTTTTTACTTTGATTAAACTGGCGTTTTGAGCTAAGGTGGTTATTTACGTATTCTTTGCCAGTATGTTCTCAGCATTTCCACTTAAGCAATTCAAATTTCTGAGTTACATACACAGGAAAATGTCTTATACAACATCTTATAAATACTCCAAGTTTGTCACTCAAGTGAATTTACACTCCTCCTCGGGGTCATTGTCAACGTCTGAACTACCCACTTCCATTTCGTCATCAGCGTCCACTTGATTTTCACATTTCGATAGAGTGCAAATATCTGTACACTTTAGACCATTTGCTACACAAGGACATGATTGAGAGTTGCAAGATCGTTTGCATTTATATTTACAAACCAGGAGTTCTAGCACAGCCTCTGGTGCAGGTTTCTTTTCCATCCAGTCAATACTAAGAACCTGAGAATCAGCAAGTGTTTCCATCTTCCAGCCCATACCCACTGGACTAGGAATGACCGGATTCCTTTCAAGACTTCTTCGCCAAATACATGCTTGATAATTTGCCCGCATGGCGTGCTTACTGAGGCAATCCTTGCAAGGGGGCAGCAAGTGAGATTCGATTTCACCGTTCTTAGCGCAGAACAAGTTGTATCTGACATCGTTGATATTACTCGCGGTTGCGGTGCTGGGAGTGTAAAGAGAGCAGGTAACCTTCTCTAATGCGTCCAACAATTCATCGGACAGATTCCATGCTTCTCCTAACTTGATGTACGCTTCTCTAACGTCTTCCCTTGCTTTCATTAGCTTAAATGCGCTGAGTTTTCCCTTGCCGGAAAAGGCACTAACGGTGTCACATCCGTGAACGCGTGAAGTCCGATAAGTCCTCTGCACAGCCTCTCACCCAAAGCTAGAGCCACCTTGCCTATATCTACCAGCTTTGTACGCGTATGAGTTCCGCATCTTTGATAAAGTTTGGCGTCGATAGATCTGCAAAATGCTACAAGTAGGATGAACACGTCAGCATATTCTGAGTTAACTATAACTGCAGCATAACCATCGTCCGAAGGCATGTTTAGCGTGAAGTACAAGGCGTGTATCGGCTTCTTCCTGGCAACTGATAAGCTCAGGTACTTCTTCACTTCCCTCTTCAGTAATCTTCCAACACTGACATTCACGGGTCACGTACAAGGTCTTTCCATTAAGTTTCTCTCTGTATTGTTGTCTCTTCCTTTCTTCTGCCAAAAATTTGATGAGGCTTGTCTTGTTTCGGACTTGAGCAAGGAACTTCCTCCATTGTCGTACAATTTGTGAGGCCGTTATGCTTGCAACCTGAAACCTCAGGTCCTCTCCAAAATTTGCTTTATTGGCCTTCCTAGGGAAACGCTCTGGTGTGGCTAATGCCCATGGCAAAGGGCCAAGACTGTGGCAAAGCAGTTCTCGCACTTCAATCTTTCTACTCTGACCTATTATCATCATTCTTCTAAAGACACTTCTGTCGGCCTTTAAGATAAGAGCACGCCCATTTGAGTTGACGGTCTTCTGTTTACCGAGGGAAGAGAACGTCTTCAGCTTGGTTAGTTTCAGAGGATCGTGAAATTTTGTTTTCGGGGTTGAACTTTCAATCCTTTCTGTCTTAAACTGTTGGTATGCCTTCTCTCCAACTTGCCGAGCTCGCATCAAATCATTGGCAACATCTAAAGGCACTTTTTGAGCGGTTGATATGCTTGACAGTTCTTGACTTTGGTCGAATGGGTTGTTCCAGCTTTCTATTAGGCTTTGAATGGACGCTACTCAATTTTAATCCTTCTCAATTCTTGGCTCATGCAGGTCGTCATGGTGAGCCGAAGATCTTTTTATTTGAACAAAGTCCCGTAGCTGTCCGAGAAAAGAACACCTGTATTCTGCCGTCATATAGTATCTGTTTACGGCGCTTGTCTTTAAACAGTAATTGGTCACGCCTCCTGGTTTCTTTGTGTCCTTGTTTACAGTTACTTAATCAGTTGTTTGATCGACAGGAATACGGCTAAATGACCTTTCATCTTTAGCTGTACAGTAAAGTGGCCATCCATAAACTGTTGATAAACATCAGGGTGCTCTTTCTCCAGACTTATCATCTAAGCTTAATAGGCTGGCAGATACCTGGCATAATGTACCTTGTCGCAAGCAAAGCACCAAGGTATCATCTTACGAATAGCGTGGAGGTGAAGGTGCCAGTTGCCCTCTCGAGAAGCGAGGATTAAAGCAAAAAGAACCTCTACTAACTGTATATAATGACATCCAAAAAGCGGACAGTTGTCGTTGTTACAGCGGAGAAAGTCGAGAAACAGTGTCCATAGTTCATACACTTGCTTTAGAGCTTGACTGTTTAAGACTTCATCGTGCTTCTGTTGGTTTAAGCCTGCTGTTAAGTCAGTGATGCTTTCTTGCACTGTGCTCACGACTGAGGACATAGTGGGATGGTTGCTTGCAACCCAAGGCTCAAACTGGTGCCATATTTCATATTCATATTTAACGGTTTAAGGCTTCGTATACACACTTGTGTATTCTTACTGCTCTGTTGTACATTTTTTCTTCTAGTGCACTTGAAACAGATCGCTCAGCCTTAATACCGGCTTCAACACAAAGATTTCGTAGCCCGGCGTCTTGAAAGCGTTTACCGATGATTGACAGCAAGTTGCATATTGTGTGGAATGTTCCAAGTCGTAATATGATACTTCCATATCTATTATGTTCTTTCCATGTGACTTCAGCTGCCTTAGCGAACAATGCTTGATCCATGACTACCACAATAGCGACAAATCCAGTATCTTTGTGATTTCGTCTGACCGACGTAAGGTCTCCTTAACGGTCGTCATCTAGATAGATAGATAGATAGATAGATAGATAATCTTTATTTATCCACGGTACAAAATTCGTCAGCTTGAAAAAAATGCCTAAAACTAATATAATAAAAATATTTAAATAAAAAAGCTGCTTTCCACGAATGCCGTGCCTTACAGTTCTTTGAGTAATCGTTTAAATTGCCCAAGGGACTCTGCTTCCCTTAAGTTACAAGGAAGACTGTTCCAGAGAATGGCACCACTATAGCTGAAGCTGTTTTTGTAATAGTTTGTGCACGGTAATGGAACATTGAGTTTATTTTCAGAGTCCCTTAGGTTATATGCGACTTCTCGCCTTTCAAATTTAGAACTAAGATAGTTTGGAGCCAACCCGTGCAGAGACCTGTAAACCATCGTAGCTCTTTGAAATTGTTGCTGGCAAGCTAGGTTTTTCCACCCTAGAAGTTTGAAAAGGTGACCAGCATCTACGTCATAGCTTGAGTAGGTCAAAACACGGGCTGCTCTGTTTTGTAGCTTTTGAATCTTATTCCGTAAGGTTATCCCACAGTTTCCCCAAACAATGTTGCAATAATCAAAGTGTGGCTGTATTAAAGCTTGATATATTAGTTGTAAGGTCGCCTGAGGGACAAGGTGCCTTATTCGTTTTATGGCCCCAATACCAGAAGCGACTTTCTTTGTTACTTTCTCGATATGGCCACTCCAATCAAGTCTGTCATCGATGGTCACTCCTAGTGATTTTGCAGTAGTGACCTGGCTAACTTCAAAATTATTAATTGCAAATGTCGGGGACTCTGTGAGAGTACTTAGCCTCTGCCTAGATCCGATAAGCATAAATTCGGTTTTAGTCATATTTAGAGTAAGTTTGTTTGCTCTCAGCCAATTGTGAACATTTTCTAAATCTTGATTTAGATGCAACTGAATATTGTCTGCATTATCACCTGCGTACGTAAGGTGGGTGTCATCAGCGTACATCCTCGGCTCACAATTTAAAAGACAGTTTGGAAGGTCGTTGATGTATAACAGAAATAATAATGGACCTAAAATCGTCCCCTGGGGAACACCACAACTTAATAAACAGCTTTGAGAGAGCGATCCGTTGATGGAGCACATTTGAGTACGATTCTCTAAATATGACTTAAACCATTGGTGCGCGTTACCATATATGCCGTAATTGCTTAATTTTGATAAAAGGATCTCATGGTCAACTGTGTCGAAGGCCTTTTTGAGATCTAAGAAAACAACGGCGTTGATTTTACCGCGGTCAATATTGTACGCCCAAGTGTCCGTGGCCTCAAGGAGAGCCGTGACAGTTGAGTGAATAGCGCGAAAGCCTGATTGATATTTACAGATTATATTGTGCTCTTCTAGGTAGGCATATAATTGATCATAGACGATTCTTTCAAAGACCTTGGCCATAACTGAGATCACCGAAATTGGACGATAATTGTTTAAGTCGTCCCGATCGCCTTGTTTAAAAAGTGGGGTGACCTTTGCGCATTTCCAGTCATCCGGAAATATGCCTTGACTTATTGACTGGTTAAAAATATCACGGATAGGAATGCAAATGAGATCTGCACATTCCCGAATGAGCCTAGCAGATATCTTGTCAAGGCCAGCTGCCTTTGACCTATCTAGACGATTCAAAAGTGAGAGAACTTTATTTGTACTGGTTGGATGGAGCTGAAACCGTTTATCTGTGCCAGTGAGGTACTTTTGATAACCATCACTATTTGAGGAATCAATATTGCTAGCAAGTTCTGGACCGATAGTAGCAAAGTGATCATTAAATTGGTTCGACAGCACAGTTGGATTTGTTATTGATACTCCATTTACTTTCAGAGATGTCACCGATTTTTTCCCAGATTTTCGCGAAGTAAGTTCATTGATAGTCTGCCAGGTCTTTTTAGAATCGCCCGTATGCTTGTTAAAACTATTTTGATAATAGGCTTGCTTGGCTAATCTGATTTCGCTATTTACTATATTGCGTTGTTTTTTAAAAAGTGACCAGTCATTTGAATCATTCGATTTACTTGCTTTAATCTTTAGAATATCACGATCATGCATTCGTTTCTTAAGCTCAGATGTAATCCATGGGGAACTACGCGTGCGAACACGCATTGTCCTCAAGGGAGCATGCTTGTTAACAACAAATAGAAACGAGCATTTCCATTGTAGCCACATTTGATTGGGATCAGTTGAATTGTATATGTGATCCCAACAATGAGATGCAATATCATTCCGAAAATTTACTCGATTAAATTTTCGAAAGTTTCTGAAGGTTATAGCATTGTGCCCACCAGACATTCCATTCACGGATAATTTTCGATAGGCAAAAACTATGCTATGATCGCTAATACTGATATGACGAACCCCCGAACACACAACTTTATCTGGACAATTAGTATAGATTACATCAATCAAAGTTGCAGAAGTCGGAGTTATTCTGGTTGGTTCAGTGATAAGTTGCTGTAGACCATAAATATCAGCGATACTCATTAATTTGCATGTATTATTGTCATATCGAGTAGCAATCATGTCGCAGTTAAGGTCTCCCATTAGAAAATATTCAATATTTTCGGAATCGAGTTTCCCAATTAAAGTTTCGAAAGGTGAAAAAATACCAATAGGAGAATCAGGTGGTCTATACCACGTGGCAACAACAAACGGTTTAGATCTAGGTTTTTGAATTTCCAGACATAGATTTTCAAGAGTGTCCATGTTTAAATCATTTCGTATGGTAAAATTTATTGAACTTTTCACATAGAAACACACTCCTCCTCCACCGTTTGTAATTCTATCACGTCGAATTATATCATAGCCAGAGATGTTGACCTCATTGTCGCTAATAGTTTCATTGAGCTTAGTTTCATTAATCGATAAAATATCTATTTCGTTATGCGCTAGAAGAATTCTAAGTTGATCTATGTGTGTGATTAATTTATTGATATTTAAAGAGGCTAATTTAAAACCTCGTTGAGATGGTAACACTGAGGTAGGCTCATGAGATTCCTCAGTATTGCGTTTTGTACATTGAATAGGCACGGCATCGGTGGATAGCGCATCATTTCAACCTAAACTCATCTGAAAGTTCTCAAAAAACTGTTGATTACCTTTAAAATTAAGATGTAGTCCGCCCTTGTTAAGTTCCTTTTCGGAGATGTTTTGATGCTGGATAAATTTCCATCCATTCTGCCGGCAGTAGAACTTCAGTTGTTTATTAACTGTTTTCACGGCTTCATTGAATCCGTCTCTTCTTTGCACGAGCTCAGATATAATTACTGTGGCATCGGATGAGTTTTCAATTTGTCTGGCGAGATCTACCACTGAGCCGGCAACTTGTTGTGGTTCTTTACTTTTGAGATCATTAGTGCCCACATGCAGAATCACTTGGTCCGGTGAAAGCTCCAAATTAGGTTTAAGGTAATCCTTCATAGCTTTGGTGGTGGCACCGGAGAACGATTTAACCACCACCCGATGACCAACGGCTTTTCCTAAACGTGTACCTTGGATATTCTTTATCATAGAGTCTCCAATCAACAAGGTAGTACTTTCGTTTGCTGGCGTGGAATTTTCCGTGTCATCATAGACGTTGGACTGTGCTTCACTGATCTTCTTTCTCCGTGTTTTGTTCTTTTTCTTTTTCGCGTCAACGGTTTGCCATTCGTTTTCAGGATTAGAGCTCTCATTAGACTGGGCATTATCACTCCTTGAGTTTCCTTGAGGGGCAGTTACCTCGTAACTCTGATTCCTCTGTTGTTGACGCTCTCCTACGCTCATTTCCTGCATAATAAGCTTTAATGCTAATTTTAGGGAGTCGTTTTCCTGTTCCGCGGACGATGCGCGGGTCTCAAGAGACATAATTTTCATTTTCAGCGCATTAATTTCTTTATCTTTGTTGCATAATGCTGCCTGTAGCTTTTCACACTTCCCTTTGTGTTTCATAAGTTCTTCGTTGCCAATATTTTCTTGATTTTGTGGATATCTCGATAAGGAACTTGTATTATCATCGACCTGCTTCTTTAATACCGTCAGGCTGTATTTTATGTCTCTCAGCTCAGCAAATAAAGAATTTTCTGATCCCGAGTCCGCTCCATTATCCGTTGTCTGTTGGTTTTCATTTTGGCTTGTGGGTCGATTCGGCGAATCGGTTGTCATCTCCGGCTTGTCCTGAACCAGTTTGAACAATTTTTCTTTTAAAAATGGACCATCTTGTCCTTGGAAAACAAGAGTAAGTTGTTTCTTGAAGTACCAGGTTATAACAAGCTTATCATTGCAACTTTTGAATTGCTTATTATTTCCGCCGGGCGACGTCCACTTTCCTTGCTGCTGAAGACAATTTTCAACAAAATTCTTCAAGGATTCTAAGTCGCTTGTCCATATTAACCGCTCTCCGTTCAGCTGGAGGTATTGCCAATCAGAACCATCAAGTTTAAGCTGGTATAACTCGGTGTCTGGCTCCCCAACGGCTCCGTTGTCGGAGCCAGAAATATCATGACCTTCCGCCATTTTCTCACCAGGTCAGCTGCAGGGGCATTTATTGTGGTAGGTAGCCCACGACATCTTGGGGTGAATTAACATTATTTCGTGTCTTGATCGATGTTAAAACCTTTTCACTCTGAGTACAATAATTTACTTAAAAAGGCAGGAACTGCAAACCTTAAGGACAAGCGTTTACAAAACATGATTCTTACTATTTTTAAATGTCTTCATTTTTCTGATTATCCAAGATATTTAAAAAATATGTTTCGCTTACGCTCTAGCACCTATTTTTTAAGAGGACATAATATGCTTTGTTTACCTAAACCATTGACCACTTCTTATGGTATCAATTCCTTTAGTTACTTGGCAGCAACATTTTGGAGTCTCTTCCTGACCAACACCGCACTATTTCTGATTTTACGTCTTTTCGACGACTGATATCTACTGTGAACAATAATTTACTTAAAAGGGCAGGAACTGCAAACCTTTCTACATCAAGATAATTTGCAAGTTAGTTGTCTAGGTAGTTAGTTATCTTATTTGTTACATAGAATTAACTTTTTATTATAATTATTTATTAATTCGCAAGTTAGTTGTCTAGGTAGTTAGTTATCTTATTTGTTATATAGCATTAACTTTTTATTATAATTATATATTAATGTAGTTGGCTCGAAGATACTTGAGTGCTACACTGTAAATTCGAGGGTAAATGAAGTTTATTGATTGATTGATTGAAAACCTGTCCAACTTGGTGTCTTTTGCCTCTCGCCATTATGACCGATGTCTCGTGCAAGTTACCATATGAAGCTCTTCTTCAAAGCAAGGTCTGCTTCAGCTTTGTGTTGAGCATTTTCCCTTGGTGGTGGTGTTTGCAGTGGCCCCACTCTTTCTCGCGATATATACGTACAAAGGGATGGAACTTCCTGCGAGATGCTTCTTTGCTTTTGCTTTCTGATTGCAGGTAGAGATGGTTTAGGAAGGCAAGGACCATAAACTTTTGGCTGGACTACTATGCCATTTACTCGGTGGCTTGTTCCTCCCCCTGTAAGAGTCTCTTCGAGGCGATCGACATTATCCCATATGCCAAATTAGTGAACAAATTGGGGCGAATTGTGTCGGGAAGGATGGCTGACTCGTTAATTGAAGCTGCCATTTTCTCTAAGCATAGGGCAGTGTCATTTTCTTCTAACTGGAAGTACGACACCCCATGTCCAAGACGGTTTAAAATCTGGATAAGCTCCACATTTCCGGTCAGGGTTTTCACTCCATAGGATAAGAGAACCTGCTCTGGTGGCTTTATCTTGCCATTTGTTACTGCGTAAACAATGTCCTGGCTGAAGGATTTTATCAGCGACTGAACGCGAAAGGTGGGAGGTGGAACTGGATCACCTGTGATTATTCCCTTAAGAAGTCTTGTTAGACATCCAGGAACGTGAAACCGCTCTTCGTTAACATCAAACGGGTGAATAGTACGGTGGCCCAAAAGGCTCAAACACAAATCAATTTCCCAAAACACAAATCAATTTCCCAAAACACAAATCAGTTTCCAAAACACAAGTCAGTTTCCCAAAACACAAATTAATTTCCCAAAACACAAATATGTTTTCCAAAACACAAATTAATTTCCCAAAACACAAATATGTTTTCCAAAACACAAATCAATTTCCCGAAACACAAATCAATTTCCCAAAACACAAATCAATTTCAAAAGACTGGGCACTACATTATTATGAACGAGATGGCCTGGAAAACAGAGTGACGAACTCGGGCCCAGGGTCTTTCGCATCCAATACGGCGACTATCTGAACGGGCTGTATTTTCATTGTTGAGCTATTTTGAAAAAATAGCTCATATGTCAGTGGTGTGAGCGTATGTATCTTTGTGGCTTTGTATCTTTGTAACTTTGTATCTTTGTATCTTTGTATCTTTGTATCTTTGTATCTTTGTATCTTTGTAACTTTGTATGTTCGGATGTTTGTTGCAAGAGCCAATAAGGTTGAAGGTACTATGAGTTGATGCTAAGGAACCAATGAGATCTTGGCATCTACTTCAAAATCACATTGCTAAAGGTCGAACAAGGGCACTTTAAGACCGCCATCTTGATTCTTTACAATTTGTTCGTCTTTTATTACGGCTACAGGTGTTTGGAAACATTATATTAAATATCTTCATGATTCAAACGCTGTGTACAGTGATGCAGCTGTTTAAGGGTTCATATTTTAGTGTGGATGCTACTTCAAGACATTCCTGACCGAATTCGGCTATCGCGAACGGTACCACGCACGTATTTTTGAGTTGTGTTTCACTTGCTTCAAGGTAGAGTATAAACGATCATATATTTTCAAAGCTCTTCCAGTGAAGCAATAATTGATATTTAGATATGGACTTTAATTCAAAAGTATGCGGCCTATAAAATGTGGTTTTAGAAGTTTGAAAAGCAGCTTATTTTTTTTAAAGCTGTACCGAGTATTGTTAATCCTGTAAAAAAGCTGTAGAAATATTATTCTCTCGCTCACAAAGTTCAACAGACCTTTTTCGTTCCGGCAAAACAACAACAAAAAGGAATAATAAGTGAACAACATGATACATCCTTCCTGCATACTAAGCATTATAGTTATTGAAACGTATTTTATTTAGTAAAGATGCGTATAAACTTAAGAAGAAACAGTAGCGTTAGGGAATAAAATTGGAAGAAGCTAGTTGACACAATAATTAGGCACTGCTTTATTGAGTGGAGTAACATGATATGAGCAGAAATATATTTCGGCAGTTTGATAATTTTCTTGGAAGTTAATAATTGTTAGGCTATCAACCTTGACGTTGCATGAAACATAATTTAATTGCAGCTGTTGTAATGAGGCCGAGGTGATTTCTTAAAATCGTTAGAGAAAATTTTGTAGTAAACAATTTGCGTTTTTTTTAAATTACGAATTGTAAAAGGGTCAAAGACCAACATCTTCACGTGCAAATTGTGTGCATGAGTTATTTTTATAATTCTGTTTACTCGATTACTGTGTGATAACTCGAATTCCCTCACGTACGAACCACGAAAGGGGGCAAAGTCCAACACTTTCACGTGCTAGTTGTGTGACTGTACATCTCATGCAGATTGGCTTTTTACAATAGTAATAGTGACTTGAACGTATGAAGAGCTGTTTTGTTTTGTAACCAATGCCTTAAAAAAGGCTCTTGTCTGTTAAGAAGCAATAGCTTTTAAAACATGAAGAAATAAGTTGTCAGAGTTAAACACTGTTTCACTGAGTAGAATCGCACGTGAAAACCTCGTGAATTGTGATGATGCAACCATATACCACAAAGATAAAAATCCTGGTATTTCGTAACTACTCGAATTGGATGAGTTACATTTTGGCTTAAGAAACTCCGAGGAAACCTTAGAGTTTTCCCTCTAATCAACGTTTGGTGAGTAGACATATATTTTACTTTAACAATTTGTTTAAATTGCACCAAATGTAACAGGGAAAGACCGAGGAAAGTAGCATGAGGATCGACGCAGCTGAGCGTTTCGCGTTTTCATTTATTTACGGCAATGCTCAATTTCGCACAAAAACCCAGTCTACAGTTAGGACGAAAAACGTAGATTCATCACTGTTGGTAAGGTTACACTGAAGCATTAAAGTTACACTGAAGCATTCAAAATAGCTCATGCACGTTTAACGTGCCTATGTTTTTAACCAGGTGTTAACGTGAAAAATGTTCTGCCAAAGCTGCGGCCAACAAGTTTTAGATGAATATTTGTACTGCTTTCAGTGTGGAACCAAGCTAGACACTGCTATACCTTCTGTTAGGCTATTATTATCAGCTGAAAACGTGACCGAGAAAGAAGCAATAGAGGCTTACTTTTATAGTGGGTTCAGTAACAGGGTTATTCTACTCTTCCTTGACAAGTACCATGACATGCCTATGTCTATGTCAACATTGAAAAGAAGGTTATGTGAATACAACCTTAAAAGGAAAAAAGTGGATATAAATTTGCCTGCCGTTGAGAAATTAATCCGAGACGAGATGGATGGCCCAGGAGGCATTTGTGGTTACAGAGCAGTTTGGCATATGCTTCGTATAAAGTATGGGCTGTTTGTCCCAAGGTAAGAGGTAGAATCCCTGATCAGAACGATAGACCCAGCTGGAGTGGAAGAGAGGAAGCGCCACAGGCTAAAAAGAAGGAAGTATGAGTCTCCTGGACCAAATTATTGTTGGCATGTTGATGGTTATGATAAACTGAAACCTTTCGGATTTCCCATCCATGGGGCTGTTGATGGCTATAGTCGAATGGTAAGGTGGCTTAAGGTAGATAGAACCAATAATGATCCAGAAATAACGGTTTTTTTTTAAAGTTTTTTTTAGATTGCGTTGTGGAGGTCGGTGGATGTCCTTCATTACTCCGAACAGACTGCGGAACAGAGAATGTAGTAATTGCAGGTACACAGTGTTTTTTAAGAGCTGACTGTGATGATGAGTTAGCTGGTGAAAAATCACACCGTTATGGTCCTTCTACTGGAAATCAAAGAATAGAGGCCTGGTGGGCCCATCTTCGCCGTAGTCGTCTAACATGGTGGATCAACTTTTTTAAAGACCTTGTGGATCGTGGGATATTTCTGACTGGTAATGTGCTCCATGGGGAGTGCATATGGTTTTGCTTTGCAGAATTAATCCAGCATGATCTAGACTTTGTGAAGTTTCACTGGAATACACACTACATTCGGCGTTCAAGGCATGAAACAGTTCCTGGGAAACCAGAGGAACTCTATTATCTTCCAGAAAACTTTGGAGCTTCAAACCACTTACACCCAGTGTCCCCTGAAAAGCTAGATGAAGCAAGGCTGAAATGTAAAGCAACAGATTTTAACAACGATTTTCAGGAGTACTCTATTAATCATGTTTTGTCCCTTCTTAATGTTTCAAAGCCCTCTAACTGGAAGGAAGCTTTGAGCCTGTTTTCTTATTTAATAAGAGTTGCAGTGTAGGAGCTATTCGATTCTGGTCCACAGTTGACAGAGACCAGTGATCTTATAACAGTTAATGAAAAAGTGAAGGACAAGTAGCATATTAAGCTCTCAGTATCACTATAAACCGTTGTTATAAATTTGTAATTCATTCGTCTCCATGAATTCTGTATGCTGCAGATTGCTTACAGCATTTTGATGAATAGAGTTTTCTCTTTAATAAAACCAGTTTTACTTGAAAATGTCAAATGAAGAGAATGATTCTTAAAATTTTCAAGGAGGAAATAAAAAACAACCAAACTAACTCCTGGACTTCTACATTATTCAATACACTTCAGCCCTGATAAACTCGTATTGTCAACACTTTATTTGTAATGACATCTGGTATTATAATTGTCATCAATAACAACAACATGCATTCAAAACATTTTTCAAAGAGAATTGTCAAGCAATAACCAACAATTGGAGCAACTGCAGCAAAGATAAAAAATGACTCTGTAATGGTCAGAGTCCTAAACAAAATACATGTACATTATTCCACTCATCATGAATGCAAAAGGAAAATATGATTCTCCAATTATCACAAAATGTTTCTTGATTAACCTGATAAAAATGTTGTCACAACCATGGAATGCAAAAACCATCCAATACAAAATAATATTGGAACATTGTTATCTATAACAGATCAAATAACCAGAACATTATTTAACAATATAGTCAGTTGACAAGTGAAAATAGTGCATGTCTGATCTGTACTGGTACTCCAAATGAACTAAACCACAACTGTTCTCTCCTGGCATGAGCTTTTTGCAGGTTCACAATGCCATCTTAAAATTGACTTTTTCAAAGACACTGACACAACAGTAAGAACTAGTATATGTATAACTTCACCTACACAAGAAGTCTGACTCAGACATACATTGTATTTATTTACTGTGTCACTTCACAACACCATAGACAAGAGACCAAACAACTATGGTGCAGTAGGATAGATACAGTGAGTTTCATTTGCCATTTTAGCAGATACTAGGCAAATTTTACATACATTTGTACTGTTTAAAGATTTCTATGACCAGTTTGTAGAATGTCATTTGTGCATATTGTCTGCTAAGACACCAAATAAAATTCAATTTGATTGACACATGTCCAAATAACTCTTGCCAAATGGATATACACAGTACAATTCCAAAGTCATATTTTTATGACATTGCCAACTGTGCTCTTCAGTCCCAGTCTCAAATGCACAAGAATACTAACCTAACAAAGCATAACAAGTAGAACAGCATTTGCAAACAGGAACACAACTCAGAAGCCAAGGGTTGTCTAACAAACACTGGCATCTTAATGATACATTTGACCGTCTCTTACATCTATAAAAATGATTTGCTCCAAAAACCTTTCCCATTCATAGTTCCATTGAAAGTGAAACTTAACTCTTCTGCAAAATAGGCAGCATGGACTTTTCCAAAACAGACAGAAATACTATGCTTGGGTACATGTATGCATGCTCTTAAAGTCATGAAGCTTATTAATGATGTTTGTTAAAATTTAACATTATATAATCGGGTTCATCCAGACCTACAAATACAAAAAGTCAACTGCTACTTGATTCACACTTTACCAAAACCAGGTGAACTGAAGATGCACTCTGTGAACTCACTTTTAAAAAGACTCATAACTGGCAAGCAAATCACAAACTGAAATGTTAAGGGTACAGGAACAGGTGTTTGCTGAAAGTTTCCTCTGGATCTCTTCATGGTCAAAAACAATAGTTAGATTTGTGTCAAATCCAGTGGCAGGTAAGGCAGGGCATCCAGTAACAAACTGAAGAACATGTGCAAGTTCAACTTTACTGGTGTGAATTTCATCTGTCTCAGGATCTAGGACTGTGGTGGTAATCAAACCTTCTTCAACATCCTCAAGGTAATGTGTAAAGTTAAAGGCTATAGCTTCCTCCTTAGCACGTCTGTTACTTCCTTCCACGCTAAAGACACACTGAAACTGATTATCAACAACCTCAGCAGTCAGCTTCTCATGTTCATAATATTGTAAGAGCTTGCGGGATTGGTTAGGACTGTTTCTGATCACATCCAAGACTCCATTTGTTGCCAACCCTTTGACAAACTGGTCAATTTCAGTCTGTGTACATAAAATGAGATGGTGTAAGCAGATGCACCTGATAAATTCATCTTTGTCTTCCAAAGTTACAATAGGCTTTGTGTATCCTGCTTTGAATCTTAGTGGTGTGTTAAAGGATGCTTCTTGCTTAAATCTCTCACGATCACCGATTGCTTCAAGCTCCTCTACTGTTGTCTTCACTTTTCCACTGGGCAGGTCACTGACTGACACTGAGACTGAATCTAGTTTGCCATACACGATGTAGTCTACAACAGGGGCAGCAAACATTACAGGACCAGGTGAACCTTGAAGCATTAAAAGAGCTGAAATAATGCCATAATGAAGATATTCCTCCCTCTGAAGAGCCATTACATTGTGAACAAACCTACGGTTACTAGGAAGTCCTGTGAACAGACTTGATGACTGTTGCATGTGTTTGTGAACCAGCAAAAAAAACTCTTTGAGATGTCCTCCCTCGTCTACTGCAGGTTCTCCAATAAATTGGACTGTTACAATACCATTCAAGCAATCATGGTTTATCCTTTTGATTTTTGCCAGAGTATCCTCCCACAGGCAACTTCTTCTTACTTTTGGCCTTATCTTTTTTCCTGAGTTGCTACATTTCTGGAATAGCTCTTTCAATTTCTCACATAAACTCTGCTGGTCCTCAATTTCATGCTCTCCACTTTCACCAGTTTTAGAAAATTCAGACTCCTCCCCACCAAAGATAATGTCATTTTCAGAATCATAGAGGTCATTACTAAACTCTACGTCAATGACAGAAGCATATGATCGAAGCGAGTCATGCAGTCCTCCATTTGCATTCTCGCAGAGTGTGGCAATAGCTGTTTCAATGTCTTGGCTGCTGCTGAAAACATCAAATATCTTCTTTTCAGGGAGCTGTGGAAAGATTTCTTTGAGTGTTTCAAATCCAGAACTGTTACATGCTGTAGTAGTACATGAACCAGAAGATGAACTACCAAGAAGAGAGGTGGGTATATCACTTGTTGTGAAAGGATCAGATAGGCTAGTTGCAATATAAGAACCAGGTTTAACAGAAACAGAGTTTGCATCTGATCCTTTAACAGTGGTGGTTGTCTTAGCAAAGCCAGTGTCAGTGTACTTGGTTATTTTTGTTTGTGTTGGTTCACTTAGGTCTTCAGAATCCTTGTCACTGTCATTCTTGTCGTCTCCATCATCAGAAATTGTGTCAGCAAAACCTTTGAAACTATGATCATAGTAATCTGATGAAGAACAAATATAAAATGTTATCCTGTTGTACGGTTTACCCAGTTCAGCTTTATATTCTTGTCAGCTGAATGCTTGGTCGGATTCTCTAAGTTTATTTACTTCTATCCCGTCTGGGTACAGCAATTTGTAGGCCAAAGGAGAGCTATGAGTAATTTCATTAGCATTATGCTTCGAGTGCTTTGCTACTGCTAACTTTAATAGCTCCTCCCCATCCGCTGTTCTACCAATTCTTACAGGAAGAGATTTGCCTCGTTGGGGCTTGAGCATATTTTCCTCTTCAATATATCGCATGATGCCAATGTTGACGGTTACAGGTGGGTCTTCTTTCTCAGTCATCCTCTTAGTCTTCTTGCTCTTTTTTTTGAAGTGCGACTTTCTCTCTTCTTTTTTATTGTTCATAAAGGTGTCTAAAGTAGGAACAGGCTTAGAATAAATTAAGGTTAAATCAGATGTGGCAATTCCAGATGTAGCACACTCAGCTCTCCCTTTCCTACTACTGGTCGAATCGGACGTGGAAGAATGAGTTTCAGTGTTATTGGACGTAGAATTTCCACACTTTACGCAAAATTTGAAAGTATCCTTCACAACACTGCCGCAATGACCGCAAAACATCTTAATAGGACTAAAAGGACACAAAGTTGCACGAGTGACATGTAGTCGCCATATTGGACGCGAAAGACCCTGGACCCGAGTTCGTCACTCTTCTTTCCAGGCCATCTCGTTCATAATAATGTAGTGCCCAGTCTTTTGAAATTGATTTGTGTTTTGCGAAATTGATTTGTGTTTCGGGAAATTGATTTGTGTTTTGGAAAACATATTTGTGTTTTGGGAAATTGATTTGTGTTTTGGGAAATTGATTTGTGTTTGAGCCTTTTGGGCCACCGTAGAATAGGCTACTGAGAACTCCATTTACTCTTTAACAGTTCTCCTCTTATGTGTGTGAAACACTTATCTACTATTTTATATGCATCCTGTTCCGTTCAGATAGTCGCCATATTGGATGCGAAAGACCCTGGGCCCGAGTTCGTCACTCTGCTTTCCAGGCCATCTCGTTCGTAATAATGTAGTGCCCAGTCTTTTGAAATTGATTTGTGTTTTGGGAAATTGATTTGTGTTTCGGGAAATTGATTTGTGTTTTGGAAAACATATTTGTGTTTTGGGAAATTAATTTGTGTTTTGGAAAACATATTTGTGTTTTGGGAAATTAATTTGTGTTTTGGGAAACTGACTTGTGTTTTTGGAAACTGATTTGTGTTTTGGGAAATTGATTTGTGTTTTGGGAAATTGATTTGTGTTTTGGGAAATTAATTTGTGTTTTGGGAAACTGACTTGTGTTTTTGGAAACTGATTTGTGTTTTGGGAAATTGATTTGTGTTTTGGGAAATTGATTTGTGTTTGAGCCTTTTGGGCCACCGTAGAATAGGCTACTGAGAACTCCATTTACTCTTTAACAGTTCTCCTCTTATGTGTGTGAAACACTTATCTACTATTTTATATGCATCCTGTGTGTTGACGAAGTATATCCACTTCCAAACGAACAAAGTCAACCAAGAGGCATAATTTTTGGGGGTAACTAGCTTATCCCTTTTTATGGCCTCGTAGTGAATGGCACAACTGTGTTCTCTTTCTTTATCCATGCGGTCATCATTAAAATCTTTCTAAGGAAACAAGACATAACAGTGATTGTTTTCCACATGTTTTTCTCTAAGCAGTGAAAAGATTCAGGGGAATAACAGTAAAAGAAGCAAGAACTTTAAAAATTTAGTTCCAGTTTACTCGCTGTTCAAGACATTTCAGTTTTCTAAAGCTCCCTCTTCCCCTAAGTCGTTCGTTACTCGCTGGTTATTTGAATAGTGGTCCATATCAGTTTGCAATTCTCTTTATTTTTATTTTCACTGCGGTAGTATTGATTTCTTGCATTGGTTCCTTTATAATTTTTTCGTCAGTGGGCGCCGATAATTAAGATCCGTTCATCGTTGCTACGAACCTTAACTATGTTTCATGAGGAAACCTACATCGCAATGTGGTTTAATTTAAGAGAAGGATCCTCGATTAAGAAGATAATAAAAAAGCAATATCTAATGAAAATTGCATGGACAAACCGGTGTCGAAGGCAATCTAAAAATCTGAATCAAAGTTTAGAGTGGTCCCACGTTTTATACAACCAGACGTTTTACGGACATTAAGCTTAGAATTATGATTATGAAACTGCTATTGAAGGAACAGTCAGATTTGCGCATAGAAAAAACGGTTATAATTATTTAGAGAAAGTCAGAAAAGGTTAAAACTATTTACAAATCAGGTACAGTATTAAAAGCAAAGAGCTTTTATGTTGTTTCATGCCAAGATAGTGGTCAAAATAAATCCACCAAAGTTGAAAGGATTATTACAGTCGATGTCCGCCATTTTGAAACTTACAAGCATTTTAGTATTGTATTGTATTGAGCATTTTCCCGCATCTTATTTTCTATTTATTTGCTCTCAAAGTGTTTTTTTTCCAATTTTGACGAGTTATTTAAAATATCAATAGTAAAACCTTGCGATAAAAACGCTACCTTACCTGCAAGAGGCATGTTCACTCGTATTAAAAGCAAAATCTCTGCAACTGGTCAGCGGTAATTACATAAAAACAGGTAGATAAATGGTGTAACCATCATATAGTGGTTTTACGTTATCTCACCGAGAAGCATGAAAATTTTGCGGGTTCAAATTTTTGCGAATTTTGCGGATTGACCTCGATCCGCAAAAATTAGTTCCCGCAGAAAAAAAAACCCGCAAAATAAAACGCTGCAAAAATTAACTTCCTTCAGTCAAGTTAAAAACTCTGCTTTTAATGGACTTGTTGTGTATGTTAGGGATAGGCTTTTGTTTTGTTTTGCTGTTGTTCAGTCCCTTTGTGCAGTAAGATATTAGAGTAATTACCATATTATTCTCCATTAAATATGTAAGTAGAGTGAACTTTGACTCAACATACCGTAAAATAAAAGTTGAAAATACCATATTAAGGTTTCTTCCACTTAAATATTCTGCTACTTGAACAGAGAATCACAAAAATTAGTTCCCACCAGAAATTTCAGTCATATCGAACCGCAAAAATTTGTTCCCGCAAACAAAAAAAAAATCGCCAATCCGCAAAATAAAACTCCCGCAAAATTTTCATGCTACACGGTATATCTATCTGGATGATTCACAATGATTTTTGCCAGAATCAACTTTTGAAAAATATATCAATTACGTGCGACGAAGAATACAGCTAAGCATATTGTGTACTATAACCATTGTCAAGACCCGCCGGTTTCCTGCCGCACAAGTGGGTAAAAGCTGTGATTTTGCGATTGCTATCACTTATTACCATAAAATAGGGGTCAATTCCTTTTTAAATTTGTAGGAGAGCCTTTGTCCCCCCGAGTGGTACCAGCGACCCTACCTGGCTCATGCACTACTAGTGCGGATCGGCCCTTAAGGTGTCTCGACCCAGTTTTTTTTGGGGGGGGTACCATCCTACTTTGAAGCTCTCTGGTATCCCCACCTTTACTTTTATCGTAAGTCTAACACATAGAATGGATAACATATAGATCAATCTACAATATAACATAAAATTTTTGCCGATCGGAGTAAATGTCACGTGGTTATGATGCCACGCCCCTTTGAGGTCTGAGTCGAAAATCTGCTGTTGCCGGCATTTTTTCGTGAAACTCTCTCGGCTACACATAGTGCGCATTAATGCCTTGCACTGAACAGAGTTTCACCAAAATCGCAAAGACCCAATTCGAGAAATTCAGCGGTTTCCAAATTTAGGTCATAATTTACGCGAAAATGATAAGCAAACTTTACACGATTATATCCAATAAACTATGAGATTCATCCCTTTATTTTGGGCATTGTTATAACAGATGGGTCCTTGCAAGTCAGCAAAACGCTTTAGGGCCTTGTAAATGCGCGCGATTTCGAGCAAAGCAAACATATAGAAATGATAGTTTTCGCTATTTGTTGACGTTTGTCAGCGTTTAAGAGTCCTTCTCACGAAAAAAGCATTTTCTTAAAAATTCGTAGTTTTTTTTCCTTCAAATTTTTTCAGGGCCACAATTGATTAACTAACTATCCGGACTCTGAATTTCATGGTCATTGAAAAACTGTGACATTATCTTCTATAAGCCCAAACTTGAGTAAAACATTGAAGATTTTTCGTGTTTTGGCTGAGATTGTGCTTTAGGAGTTGTCTATTGTTTCTAGTCTGTCATTATACAGCATTCTTGTTCAGCACGCGTGCAATGACCGCGCTTGGCTGACTTCCGAATGCTCACCGAGATATGATAATTTTGGTACAGTGAGACAGGCCATCGCGTGATACATAGAGGTTTAACTCACAATTTTTAATCAATTCTCGTGCTTCTTGTGCCTTTGCAAAAAAATCAAGAAGTGCTACACACTAAATCTACTTACTATTAAAAAAAATATCATTTTTTCATAAGTTTAATAATGCAAGCCAATAATTAAACCAACTCGTGACGGGAATCTTTTCCACTTTCTCATACTATATTATCATGTCTCGGTGAGTATTCGGAAGTCAGCCAAGCGCGGTCATTGCACGCGTGCTGAACAAGAATGCTGTATAATGACAGACTAGAAACAATAGACAACTCCCAGAGCACAAACTCAGCCAAAACGCTAAAAATCTTCAATGTTTACTCAAGCTTGGGCTTATAGAAGACAAGACGCTACAGAGCGTACACTTCGGCGTCGTGGTTGTGGAACTAATTACTTGTAAATGCGGAGGAATAGTAAGAAATCAAATATGGTAAGAGTAAGTCAGGATATTCTGGAAAGAGCAACATCCAAGAGGCCTACTTGCCAAAAACTAGCATTTCGGGACAAATTGTCTCCGAGATATTAGCCCAGTTATGCTCTGATGACTCCATACAAATCCTTCTAAAAAAACAATTCTCTATTTTTCTTAGTCACATCAGGCTTCAAAAACAGCATAGCAGTCTCATGTACTGATTAAAGATATGTAAGGCATGGGTAAGGAGTCAATTACGATGAGCATGGAATTGGCTAAAACTCAAAGTCACGAGTTCGAATGTTTTGAGGATAATTATTCACTGACTATCAGCACGCAGGGATGTCGGATTAACACAAGGAAGTTTAACACCAAAGGAACATAGCCTTTACAGAGCTTTAAAACACAGCATCCACCAACACAAACTTGACTTGAACTTTGAGTAAAACTAAACAGCCTCTACCAATAATAACAAACTCTCACTTGAACTTCAGATATCTTACGGCTTCCGTGAACTTGTAAACACAATACCTGAAAATCGACCTTCGTCTCACTTGACTAAACTCAGCAGTCCAGCCAGTGGGAAAAAACTTAGTTCTTCAAAAGAACTCGCTTAGAACTTGTATACCGTTTGACATAAGGTTCTAGCAAATACTAAACAGCAGGCGAATAGTAGTAGCTTTTCGACATATTTTATGATTTCAGTAACTGATACAAATCTGCTGACTCATGCTGAAATGTAAACATGCCCTAATTAATTATTCGTGGTTAATCCAAAAACGTAGAGAACGTTCGAGAAAGTCACGCAACGCATGAAAGCAATTTTACTACGTAACACTCAACAAGACAAAATGTCTTTTTGCAGCATTTTGTAACTTTAAATTCATCATAAAACAGTTCGAAAGGAGGGCTCACTCGTGAAATGTTTTTCAACACTCGAAGAGAAATTTCGTGTCTCTGCGCGGCCACGAAATATCCTCTATTTATTCCTCGAGTAATTAAAGACTAAACTCGAAGTGATCTCAAGATATCACGAAGTAGTCCGGTCTCATTTCGTGAAAGCCGAAAAGTCACGAACTTGCACGCCCAATCTTGTCCCGAAACTAGTGCATGATTTCATAACTATTTTTCATATCCCAAACTACCTTGGGTCGCAGTAGCGCAACCGGCTAATCCCTCAACTTAGAGTCTCCTCTGATCTGACGGGTCACATAGGTGAGTCGGTTCAAACCCCGGGAAAGCCAAAATAATAATTCTTTCTTCCTCGAAAAAGTTAAAGAATAAATCAAAGAAATCGAAGTGATCTCGAGATATCTCGAATTAATTCGGCTCTCACTTCGTCAAATAGCCGAATAAAACCGAAAACCTGCAGACTTTGCATGCTCAATCTTGTCAAAAAATTGTAACTTTGATACATTCCTGAGCGTCGCGAAACCTTTACTTCGCGCTCCGCCGAAGTAATAATGTCACAGTTTTTCAATGATCATGAAATTCAGCGTCCGGGTAGTTAGTTAATCAATTGTGGCCCTGAAAAAATTTGAAGGAAAAAAAACTACGAATTTTTAAGAAAATGCTTTTTTCGTGAGAAGGACTCTTAAACGCTGACAAACGTCAACAAATAGCGAAAACTATCATTTCTATATGTTTACTTTGCTCGAAATCGCGCGCATTTACAAGGCCCTAAAGAGTTTTGCTGACTTGCAAGGACCCATCTGTTATAACGATGTCCAAAATAAAGGGATGAATTCCATAGTTTATTGGATATAATCGTGTAAAGTTTGCTTATCATTTTCGCGTAAATTATGACCTAAATTTGGAAACCGCTGAATTTCTCGAATTGGGTCTTTGCGATTTTGGTGAAACTCTGTTCAGCGCAAAGCACTAATGCGCACTATGTGTAGCCGAGAGAGTTTCACGAAAAGATGCCGGTAACAGCAGATTTTCGACTCAGACCTCAAACGGGCGTGGCATTATATCCACGTGACATTTACTCCGATCGCCAAAAATTTTATGTTATATTGTAGATTGATCTATATGTTATCCATTCTATGTGTTAGACTTACGATAAAATTAAAAGTGGGGATACCAGAGAGCTTCAAAGTAGGATGGTATCCCCCAAAAAAACTGGATCGAGTCACCTTAAGTCCTTGATAAAGGAAAACAAGAGCAATAAAAAAAAATAAAAAAAAAAAGCTCTTTTCTCAAGTTACATTCATCATATCAGCAAAGTGAAGGCAACATCGACCTGAAGGAGGTCGGCACCTTAAGACGCTTACGCAATTTAGCATATAAGCTTAGAGTGAAGTTTAGCACGACTATAGCATTTGCAAACTAGATGTCCGACATCTACAGATTAAAAGTACGAAATTTGTAATGCAACCAAGTTGCAGAAGGTAAGTCTTCTTACAGACAGCCGACCCTGGAGGAGGGGCATAGGCGACCACTTAGTATTTGGGCATAGTTGAGCTTTTTTTATTGTTAAATTGTTACTGTTAAATTGTTACCATACAATTTTTGGTAAGTATCCTTCAAACACATTTTCAAGTTTGTCTGCTAATGCGTATAAGCCACCTCTCTCGTAAGCGACCACCCTTGGTGCACGATTAAGTGGTCGCTTTCGGGAGGTAGTCGTCAGGTGGAAAAATCAAGAAATACATTCTGTAAGCTGAAACTGATCTAATAAACGTCATCACATATGGTTATCCCCCTTTAAGCTAAAATTAGCGAAATATTTATTTTTTTTCCGGGACCTTTTTTCATTTTGTTCACAATTTTTTTCTTGCCACCTCCCCATCGATCCCCGCGACCCAAAAAAATTAGCCATACAGTCTGTCACCACAACATTTGTCAAGTTTACCACCCACCTCTTTCACCTCTGTCTCTGCTGTCGTGTCTGTCGCCTGTGTAGCCTTATCCTTAGCACTTGCCATCTCCTGTTAATAAAACGCCACAAGTAAAACTTTAGAGAAACTAAAAGTTTAAACCTCGAATTCAGCTGTTCCTTAAAATTGTGCTATATGCTTTTCAAGTTTTAAGAATACGCTGTATAATAACAAATGCGGATGGTTTGTTGCGATTTTACAAATTTTGTCCTAGACGGAACAATCTTCAAAGGCACCGCGAACAAAATTTGTCTCGGGTTAAAAAACTGGACAGACTCGCTTAAATAAAAAAAAATGTGTTTTTCTTGTCACACATTTGTTGTAACGCCATATATTCTTTCCATAACTAATAAAAGATGTGACGGACTAATAACGGTAAAATTTATAGCGTCTGCGTGGGTAAATTTATAAATATATATATTAAAAAAGGCACCATCCAATTTTTGGTGAGGTTCTGTCAAACACATTTCCAAGTTTGTCTGCTAGTGCGTGTAGCCCAACTCTCTCGTATCGACCACCCTTGGTGCACGATTTTAATCGATTAATATATTTTACTGTATTTCTATCAATGAATTTTTTAATCGATTTTAATGTATCAAAATACATCTGAAAGATTAAACTGAACCCATTAACGTCATTACATAAAGTTATCCCCCTTTAAGCTAAAATTAGGGAAATAGACAACTATTTTTATTTATTTATTAACGTTTTATTATTTTTTTTCAGGAACCTTTTTTTTCATTTTGTTCCCAATTTTTTCTTGACACTTCTTCCTCGATCCTCGCGACCCCAAAAAATCAGCCATACAGTCTGTCAACTTTACCACCCACCTCTTTCACCCCTGTCTCTGCTGTCGTGTCTGTCGCCTGTATAGCCTTATCCTTAGCACTTGCCATCTCCTGTTAATAAAACGCCACATGTAAAAATTTAGAGAAACTGAGCAAAACTGGGGACTACTCGTAGTCTAATTTTTGGTGAGGTTCTGTCAAACACATTTTCAAGCTTGTCTGCTAGTGCGTACAGGCCAAGTCTCTCGTAAGCAACCTCCCTTGGTGTACGATTACGTGGTCGCTTTTGGGAGGTAGTCGTCCACGGGAAAAATCAAAAAATATATTCTCTAAGCTCAAACTGAACTCACAAACGTCATTACATAAAGTTATCGCCCTTCAAGCTAAAATCAGGAAAAAAGACAACTATTTTTATGTATTTACCAACTTTTTATTTTTTTCTGGGCCTTTTCTATTTATTTTGTTCACATTTTTTCTTGCCACCTCCCCCTCGATCCCCGCGACCCCAAAAAATTAGCCATACGGTCTGTCACCATGACATTTGTCAACTATACCGCCTCTCTAACCTGTGCCACCTCTTACACCTGTGTCTCTGCTGTCGTGAAATTTGGCATTTTCACGTTGTAGTCGTGCAACGACGGCAAAGAAATGTACAAAAAAGCGTGATGCACGTGCAAAGTTGTTGTTTTGCCAATCTAAACCTATTGGTTTATTGCCGTTCTCGTTGCCGTCGCCATCGTCGTTGCTTAAGCTCCCTAATATCCGGCGGAAGGGCCACCAAATCGTACTAGAAGATTTCAAGCAAAGGGTGACCGCCCAGGCAGCAAAATTGAGGAGTAGTGAGGAGAACTACACAGTTATGGCACAAAACAAATTGTTTGAATGCAATCAAAAAGCACTGTTAGGAGCTAGAAGGAATTGAAAGAACCAGTGATATGATACCAGATGCAGAAGAGTGAAGAAATTTCTGGGATGGAATTTGACAAAAAGATGTGAAGCACAATGCAGAGGCCGAACTGTTGCAAGATCTAAAGAATGAGCTGGATGACCTGGAAAAGAAAGGCGAGGGGAAGATTTCTGCACCGATGATCAAAAAACGGCTAAGGAAAATGCCTCATTGGAAATCCCCGGGTCCAGATTGTATGCAGGGCTACTGGTTGAAAAAGTTTACAGCGTTAGATGAGAGAATTTCAACTCAATTAAATGAGTGCCCATTTTCGAGATCAGTACCAGAATGGTTAACCTGAAAGGGAAGAACTGTATTGGTAGTAAAGGACAAAGGAAAAGGTGGTGACGTGGCAAACGTCAGACCTATTACATGCCTGCCACTAATGTGGAAGCTATTTACAGGAGTGTTGGCAGACACAACTTAAATGAACATCTTGAAAGAAAGAGTTTATTGCCAGAGGAACAGAAAGAATGTAGAAGAAACTTGCGAGGCACAAAAGACCAGCTGCTAATAGACAGGATGATACTTAAAAATTGCAGAAGACGCAAAACTGGCCTTGGAATGGTGTGGCTGGACTATAAAAAGGCATATGATCTCATACCTCACTCGTGGATTATTGAATGCATGAACATGTTTGGTGTTGCAGAAAACGTGACGGGTGTGATCCAAACCAGTATGAAACAATGAAACACGGAACTGACGGCTGGTAACCAATTTATTGGGCCGGAAGTGTGTATTAAGAGAGGAATCTTTCAGGGGGATAGCCTTTCTCCATTACTGTTTGTATTGGCACTGATGCCACTAACACTGGTGTTGAGGAAAGTAAAAGCAGGATATAATCTTGGGAATGGATTACCTACAATAAATCATCTTCTGTTCATGGATGATTTAAAGCTCTACGGAAAAGCAAAAACCAGGTTGATACATTGCTACAGTCTGTCCAAGTAGTCAGTGAAGACATCAAAATGGAATTTGGTATAGAAGAATGTGCGGTCCTGTTCATGAAGATGCGGAAACTGGTCGAGTCAGAGGGTATTGTAATCTCGGGTGAAAGACTGATTCGAGCAATGAATGATGGTGATGTGGATGCTTATAAATAGCTAAGGATGCTTGAAGAAGATGAAATCAAACACACCGAGATGAAAAGAAGAATTGAGAAGGAATACTTCCGTCGTGTACGTCGGCAGGAATAGTGGAGTGGACGAAAGAAAAGCTACAGATTGTGGATAGAAAAACGCGCAAATTGATCAAATTGACGACTCTACATAATCATGCTTTGCATCCGCAGGCTGATGTTGACAGGATTTACTTTAAAAGATCAGAGGGTAGTACAGGATTAATGAGTGTTGAGGACTCTGTAAACAGTGAGATCAATAATCTTAGCCATTATGTTGAGAGTTGTAACGGCCCCCTGTTGGAGGTGGTGTACAAGGAAAAAATTCTGAGATGTTATGCTAAAACTTGTGAAGCCGTATCGTTACAGCAAGAAAGAAAAAATCAGAGTGTTCCGAGAGAAACAACTTCATGGGTAGTTTCGAAGGAGCACAGCAGAAGTAAGAGATAAAAAGACATCGGAGTGGCTGATTAAAGGCAGACTGAAGAAGGAGACGGACGGTAAGATTATGGCAGCACAAGACCAAGCATTAAGAACTATGAGTATCAAGAGGATAATCGACAAGCAAGATGTGTCTGCAAAGTGTAGAATGTGTGGAGAAGGCGATGAGACAGTTAGCCATATATTGTATCGGAATGCAGGAAACTTGCTTAAAAGCAATATCGATGTTGGAGGCAAGACAAGGTAGCGCAGGTGATTCATTGGAACCTATGTGGAAAGCTGGGTTTTGAAAGGGATGAAAATTATTGCAGTCATGAGCCGAAACCAGTGTATGAATCCACTAATAACAAGCTGCTGTGGGACTTCAAAATTCAGACTGACAACAAAATTGAACACGACAAGCCTGGCATTGAGGTATTGGATAAGATGGAAAGGGAAATGTCTGATTATCGATGTTGCTTGTCCGTTTGGCATCCGAGTGAAAGACAAATGGAAAGAGAAAATTGAGAACTACCAAGACCTGAGGCGGGAGTTAAAACGGATCTGGAAATTGCGCAGAGTAACTGTGTTGCCAATCATAATTGGTGCATTAGAAACTATCTCGAAAGATATAGAAAAGTGGTTAGCGGAGACTGGTGTCACATGTCGTTACTTTGGAATCATTGAGTAGAGCGTGCTTACTGGGTACAGCCAGAATCCTTTGTAAAGTTCTGGGCCCAGTTGTTCTTAGGCCGATTAGCGCGTAACCCGGGCTTAAATTTAACCCGGGTTTCTCTTTCTTGTGTTCAAAAGCATTTTCTCAGATAATTCTCTCTGTTATTTTTAGAGCTAGCTTCCAATCATCAACTTGTAGACAAAAAGAATTAAAACTGAAATGCTTTTAAGCTTTCAAATCTGAATTCAAATCTCGCACTAACCCTGGATTAACTTAACCCAGCTTTGAACAACTCGGCCCTGGACACCTATGTATTACAAGCAAATGTTTGAACAAGTACGTCGTAATTGCTCCTTTGAAAAGATCGTAACCTCTAATTGCTCTTATTCCAAAGGGTAATGTATTCCATAATCAGGGCGCTGCTACTTCGAATGATTTATCTCTAAGAGTTTTCTTGGTCCTAACCAATGGTGGCTCTAACAACAGTTCCTTGCTCGAACGCAGGTTGTATCGTGTCTGTTCCTTAATCTTGATTAAGTTACAAATATAGGACGGTGCAACACCATAAATTGCCCTAAAATTTAGGATCAATATTTTATACTCAATTCTACAACAAACTGGAAGCCAATATAGACGAATAAAGGTAGGTGTTATGTGGTCAAATTTTAGTGTTCGACAGACTAATCGGGCCGCACAACTCTGTATGCGCTGAATCTTAGCAATGTGTTTTGCAGGAGTATTGAAGAGCAAACTATTGCAATAGTCTGCGCGACCCATAACGATGGCATAGACAAGCAACAGCCGGTCGCGCCTGTAAGATACTTTCTAATACGTCTTATGTTGTACAGATGGAAAGAGACGGCTTTATACAGCTTATTTCTACGAGTGACCATGGTCATGTTTTCTTCGAACCAGGGGCCCGTTTCTCGAAAGTCCCGATACCTTTTTGTACCCGCAAAGCTGTTTTGTGTTTGTCTTGCTTGCATTCAAGGTTAAAGTTCCAATAATTTTAAAGAATGATACAATGAAACTATCAAATTGAGTGGTTTGTAAGCTAGGAACTGTGCAGTATTTCAAAAGGATTTGACTTTAAAATTTATTAGCGTCACCTACACAACGGCTAGGAAAGATCACTTTCGCCAACTGCTGCCTAGTGCCTACTATAATGAATTCCGTCTGATTATCGTTCAAACAGAGTTTGTCCTTGATCATCCAACATCTAACTGCATCCACACAAAGCCCCATGGAATTAACTGCATCGATCGGTGAGGATGTCGAGTCAGCCATAAAGAAAGATACAGTTGGGTGTCATCCGCACATGCGTGGGCTTGGGAGAGGTACTCTTAATGACCTCAAATAATTTACTCGCATAGCTCATAAATAGTTAAGGACCTAAGCACGATCCTTGAGGGACACCCCAAGCTAACAGAAAGTTCTCTGAAAGATTCTGGTCGAAAGAAACGCGTTGAGACTTATTAGAGAGATGAGACGCAAATGAAAGAAAAATGCAGTATATTTTGATCATAGATTTATAAATGCAAATTCGCATCGTTTCTACTCAGCTTTGTTATATTTTGATGCAAAAAGAATGGCATTTTAACTTTAAAAAATGAGATGTTAAAACACGCTGACTTTGCCTCAGAATGGCGGAAATCGCGTTTCCGAGGACTTGAAATTTTAAAATTTTCCGGAGGAGGATTCCCCCGGACCACCCTACAGGGGGGCCGCCTTCGGCGCCCCCTTTGTTCGAACCCCCTATGCTGAAAACCTAGATCCGCGCCACTGTCGCATAACGGCGTTGCTGTACGAGCTAGAGTCTCATCCTTAGCACTTGCCATCTCCTGGTAATAAAACGCCACAAGTAAAACTTTAGAGAAACTGAAAGTATAAACCACGAAATTCAGCTGTTCTTTAAAATTGTGCTATATGCTTTTCTATTTTTTAAGAATACGCTGTATAATAACAAAAGCAGATGGTTTGTCTCGATTTTACAAATTTTGTCCGAGACGGAACAATCTTCAAAGGCACCGCGAACGAAGTTTGTCTCGGGTTAAAAAACTGGACAAACTCGCTTAAATAAACAAAAATGTGTTTTTCTTGTCAATCATTTTTTTGTAACGCCATTATTCTTTTAATAACTAATAAAAGATGTGACGGACTAAAAAGGGTAAAATAATTTATAGCGTGGGTAAATGTTAAAAAAAATTGTCACCATACAATTTTTGGTGAGGATGTTTCAAAGAAAATTCCAAATTTGTCTGCTAGTGCAGATCGGCCCTAAAGTCCTTGATAAAGCAAAACAAGAGCTCTTGAGCAAAAGTAGCTCTTTTTTCAAGTTACATTCACCATATCAGCAAAGTGACGGCAACATCTGTAAGAATTAGCAACAGAACATATCACGTGATTTCCTCACCGCGTGTATTAATATCGGTGTAGGGTTTCAATCTTGTATGATTTCGTCCTTTGGTAGAATAAACGTAGATCGATTATAGTTGGTTTTGGTGTTCGATACGATTTATGGTGTTGGTTTACGATACGATTTATGAAATGGCGCCCAATGTGGGGCACTGATACCCTGAGACTCGAGAAGACAAAATGGCCGAAAAACTAGCGCGTACTCGCCCCAAACGCGGTGGAAATCGAATGACGAAATTATCAAACGAAGCGAATGAGCTTCTTCAAGTTGAACCGATCAACAAACAACGCCTGGAGTTTATTGCTGCTTCACTAAATGAGAAGTTAAGTTGGTCAAAACGTTTGACGACGAAATTATAGAGAATTGTGCTGTGGACGAAATCGAAGCAGAAATACAGGAATCGGATGAAATTAATTCTCGAGTCATGGATCTATTGCGATTAATAAACGAAGCGACTACTCCTAAGGATGACAACGAAGGAATTTCGACTGTCCCAACTACGAATGTCAGCGAAACTACATCCTCTGGTTCGAATGCAAACGAAACTGCACCCTCTGGTTACAACAATCGACTACACCTTCTGGATCAAGTGGAACTTCAACTTTGACTTTTGAAAATGTTCACATTCAATTACCGGGGAGCTCAACTTTTGGTGGAATTCAATCTTTTGACGCCCCTTCAACTTCTCACGCTGGAGTTATGCAATCATTGGATAGTCCTGCTCCAGGTAACGGTTCTCAATCACTTACTAACTTTAGCACGAATGCTAATTTAATGTCCAGTTAACCCAAGGCGATTTGCCCAAACTAGCCTTGCCAAAATTTCGAGGCGAATTGACGCAGTGGCAAAATTTTTGGGACAGTTTCAACAGTGCGATCCATGTAAACCAGCATTTAAGTTTAATCAACAAGTTCAATCATTTACATTCTTTGTTGGAAGGTCAGGCCGCGAGAGCCATACAAGGTCTAACGAGGACCGAAGCAAATTACAATTCAGCTATCGAGATATTACAAAAACGTTTTGGCAAGCCCCAGAACATTATCTCAAAACACATGGACGAAATGCTTAAGATTCCAGGATGTGTCAATGACAACGCGTCACAGCTTCGACTCGTGTACGATAAAATTAGCGTCAACATTAGAGGTTTGGAGTCATTGGGTGTAAGCTCAAACCAGTACGGTAGTCTCTTAATTCCAGTTATTATGTCAAATCTACCTCATGAAATTAGAGTTCAAGTCGCTAGAAACACTGCGCGTGAGGTCTGGGACATGTCCGAATTGTTAGAAGTTATCCGACAGGAAGTTGAGGCTCTTGAGATTAGTGAAGGCGTGAAGACCAACGTAAATCTTGAAAAGGTCAATCCCAAACCGCAGAGGACACCTACCGTGAATGCTCTCCTCTCACAAGATGGCACGCAAACATCTCCGTTAAAAGGAATTCGAGTGAAATGTGCGTATTTTAAGGGTGGTCATTTTTCAGCCTCTTGTGAAAGCGTCACCGACTCAAGGGCTCGTTTTGAAATTCTAAAGAGAGATGGCCGATGCTTTGTTTGTCTAAGTCTGGATCATCAGCGCACGTGATGTGAAAAGAACTGTCGTCGCTGCAATAGAAATCATCATCAATCAATCTGTCGACGTCAAACGCACCGTAAATCACAGCGCGATTTATTTGCTAACAAAACTTCACAAGAAACCAAAAATTCAACTCTGGTGACCCAATCAACACTATTTTTACAACTCCCACAGACGACTACGACAGCAAGTTCTGGCACAAAGGGCACAGTTTTACTGCAAACTGCCTCAGCGTCCAGGAAGTTAAAAAATGCGTAGCGTCTGGTTGCTATGTAGTGACGTAATCATCCAGTTGAGTATCTGTCATCGTAACACTTTTGCGGTCAACTACCGCAGCGCTTGTAAAGTACTTTAATTAAAATCGTGTTCAAACCCCTGTAGAGGAACTCTGTTTATTTTTGAGTCGATAAATGCACTTCCGACGTTCACGAGGTTCAATTTTGCATAAATTATCAAAAATATTGTTCAGCGGGAAACGGAACTCTATAGCGGAGCAAGACGGATGTATCGAGAGTCGAGGATGCGCTTACAAACCATTCACTATATCTATGCAACGAAAGGTGAAATCACTGGCATGATAGCTCCTGCAATGGTAATTGTATCAATCCAGCTCGCGACCGTGTTCGCTCCAGACTCGTTTGGCGCGCTTCTCATTACTTCCAAAACATGTTGTGATCGGTAAGGAGACTAGCCTGCGAAGCGCAGACGCATTTCCGATCGAGAGAAGCGACGACCGGAAATGCGTCTGCGCTTCGCAGGCTATAAGGAGACTCAAGGACTTAGTTTCTCAAGCCATTCGGTTTCTCCACCCTATTATTTGTCTGAGGATTCTAGCAAAAGAAATAGTAAATTTGGATGGAAGATGAAATTGTCTCCCTAAATGCGGCCAGATTATATAGACAAGACAAGACATTTACTATCATAACATTACAAGTACAATTGTTTGGCACGCAGTTAGCAAGAAAACGCTAGTCGAGGCGTGCCAAATAAATTCTACTACAAATGAGATATTATATCATAATAAGTAAAAAGCAAAGAAAAAGAAAAGAAGAAATATGTGTAATGAATTCAAAGGCAAGAAAGACAAATCTGTTTAATGCAACCTGTGAAAGAGGCTAAGGTTTAGGATTTCGCGATTTTATTTCTTGTGTTATCATGGCTGCATCAAGGTAATTATCTTTGTCTTTTAATATTTCGAAGAGCACACTGATTACTTTTCGTTTGAACACTTTTTTTGACATATCTCTCATTCTACCTGGTATCTCATTCCATACTTTAGCGCCAAAAAATTGGGACGGCTTGTCTTACTTTTTCAAGATTAAATTTTTTGATGTACATATTATTTTTAGAGGATGATCTTGTGTTATATTAATGAATAGATGATGTCTGCGAGAACAAGTTAACGATTTTTGAGGGTGCAGAATTAGTATGAATATCATGCATTAGGTAAGATACGGACTTAAAATAGAGAAAGCTAATTGGCAGGATATTTGCATCAATAAAAAGAGGAATGGCATGAACTTTCCTGTTGGCAAAAAATATGAAACGGATAACTTTTTTCTGTAGCATACTCCAGGATGGCGGCACAATTCAGCGTGTCTTTCAGGTCAGCTCTGATCTGCAGTTTGTATAACAATTGCGATCTCCCTATTTTCGCTTAAGCTTTCTTTGATTAAACTTTCGTAAAAACCAAACAACGCTGACACTCTCCTACATAACCATTGACTCGATCAGCTGGAGGAAATATTTGCTTCCAAGTCGGGTAAATGTCTATATTTACATTTATCCCATCTTGCGCACCGCAAACTCAATCGCAGATATCCTGGTATATAATTATGCCTGAGCACTTCTAGGATAAAAAATTAGGCAGTTGTTCTATATCCTTTCTGGTTCATCCAGGTTGAAGTCCTGGCATGATGTTATTATGCCTGAGCGCTTCTAGGATATATAACACGTCCAGTATTTCGACCCGTAGCGGAGAAAAAATTAGGCAGTTGTTCTATATCCTTTCTGGTTCACCCAGGTTGAAGTCCTGGCATGATATAATTATGCCGGAGCGCTTCTAGGATGTATAACACGTTCAGTATTTCGACCCGTAGCCGACAAAAAATTAGGCAGTTGTTCTGTATCCTTTCTGGTTCTTCCAGGCAGAAGTCCTGACATGACGTGATTATGCCTGAGCGCTTCTAGGATATATAACACGTTCAATATTTTGACCCGTTGCCGAGAAAAAATTAGGTAATTGTTCTATATCCTTTCCGGTTTATCCAGGTAGAAGTCCTTTGATATAATATTATGCCTGAGCGCTTTTAGGATATATAACACGTTCAGTATTTCGACCCGTAGCCGAGAAAAAATTAGGCAGTTGTTCTATATCCTTTCTGGTTCATCCAGGCAGAAGTCCTGACATGACGTGATTATGCCTGAGCGCTTCTAGGATATATAACACGTTCAATATTTTGACCAGTTGCCGAGAAAAAATTAGGTAATTGTTCTATATCCTTTCCGGTTTATCCAGGTAGAAGTCCTTTGATATAATATTATGCCTGAGCGCTTTTAGGATATATAACACGTTTTAGCATTTCCATCCGTAGGGAGAAAGATATCCTATCTTTTCGTCGTACTAAATCGATGTAAATGTACTACACAGCATCGGGGAGGGGGAGCACTAACGAAATCGAGTAATATTGAACTATAGATTTTTCATCGTTCTTTCCTGTGTATTTGCAACGAGGTCGACCGCAGACTTTTAATATGTTCCTTTTTAGACGGCGCTGAATTTTTTTTCCAAAACCAAAGCCGTACATTTTGTTCTAGTAGATACCGCGCTTCTAATTAATTATATTTCTCGTCCTAGGATTATGACATGATTGCGTGAGAATTGACGCCTTTATTATATTAACTGCGAAATACGATCAGAGATTAAAGGCCCATGTTCACCCTAGATGCATTGCGCGCCCTGTACTCCAGAAAAAACATTTCGTGTAGTTGAAAATCGCTGCCTTTAGTGTGTAAAGTCAATCTTTGTTAATCTTCTACAGTTCGCTAAATCTGGTTTAAAAGAAAGTCTCAACAAGTTCTTTTGGTATTTTTCTTTACATCTTTTTGGATATTTTGGAATGGTATCGAGCCTTTTTGTTTCTGTGAGTGTTTGTTTCATTGCAGCACTTTCGATGGCGGCTCCATCGAAACGAACGGTTGGAAGCATGGTTGGAAGAACGTGTCGACGGGGGTCGCCGAAGTACATTCGTCTCCGTGAATCCGTTTTTTTAATCCCTGGAGAGATGGGAAAGAAACTCTTGGCTGTAAATTCTACAGACAGCGTGTCTGCCGAGTTCCTTCTACATCGAATGTAAACAAAGGTCCCGTTGAAATCAGTTGAAAGCAAAACAAGCGAGTCAATCTAACATGAACAAGGCTTTATTTAATTTAACCTATGAAGCGAGTGATATCCTTAACGTAAACTTATCGTCTGGCATATCACGATTAAAGCCGGCGCTAAAGTAGCGAGAACTCTTATTAGCAAACCAATCCTTAGCAAAACCTAAAGAAAGTGTAAGACAGCGATTACAGCGACAAGACTGTACGCAGTGCCGATTCGACGCTCTGCAAACACAACTTCTCGCTTATTCTTTCGAGAACGCATACCTAAGCTTCCTAAGAATTAACACAAAATAATAGATTGACGAATCAAAACATTTCACAGTCGAATCGGGCTTCACCTGGTGCTTAGACGTTTCGTAATTTATGACCTTCATTGTGTTTATCGGACTCAACAATGCATCCATATACATTCACTACCAGTTTAAATTTTGAACTGCTTTCTGCGGTGACATTTAACGAAGTCGGCGATATATCTTCCTCCATTTGGAAAAGAATTAAAAGTCTTACTGGCCTCTTTGATACTGTCTCTCTAAGCTTCGGTCAAGCGTGAAAAAAGCTGCAATTGTAGTCTCCCTCGCAGTCGTTTTTAGTATCGTCACGCAACGCTCCTCAAAGTGGAAGCCAATCAAAACACTGCATTTGACAAAAGAATCGTTTCAAAACAAAAACACAAGCGCGCAAAGCCGTTTGGGTGAACATGGGCCTTTAATGGAATAGGGAATTTTGCAAGCTACTGGATATCCAGCTGAGATAGCTGACTTTTACTCAGCTATCTCAGCTGGATACTGAGGGGTTTTTTTGGTTGCTAAGATAGTGCTGCTCGTTATGGAAGATAGTTCAAAATCAACAAGAGTTAAGATCTTATTTGACAATGGAAGTCAGAGATCTTATGTAACAGATAACCTCAAGTCCACGCTGGGTCTGGAATCCACAAAAAAAGAAATGCGTCACCTCAATACATTTGGAGAAAAAACCTTTCGAAAACAAAGGTGCGATGTTCTAACCTTGTATCTTGAGGACATTAACGAAGAAACGTCGAGAGTTTGTGTGCTTAGTTTCCTTACTATTTGTTCACGACTTCTGTCACGAGTAGATGCGAACAATTACCCACATTTACATGGACTCAAATTGGCTGATTACTCAGATTCCGAAGATTCGATAGATGTTCTCATGGGATCTCACTACTATTGGGATTTTGTTACAAGTGAAATCGCTCGAGGAGACTTTGGTCCTACTGCAGTCAATAGCAAATTTGGTTGGTTATTGTCAGGCCCAACAGAATCCGTTATAAATCAAGAAACAACCGTGACAAACCTCACTATAGCCGGAAATAGCAACAGCTTGTTTTATTACGCCCAAGATACTCTCGTTGATACTTTAAAACAGTTCTGGGAGACGGATTCGATTGGGATCAAGGAAGTTTCAGAAATCACGAAGTCGCACGATGGTTTTAACGAGCAGGTCCGTTTTAATGGACAACGTTACGAAGTGCCATTGCCTTGGCGTGATAATCATCCAGCAATATCGAGTGACTATGAACTATGTGTCAACCGCCTTAAATCACTGCAACGAAAATTGTTGAAGGAACCGGAACTGATTCGCGAATGTAATCAAATTATTGAAGAGCAATTGAGCAAGGGAATCGTGAAAAAGGTCGCTGCGGAGAAGGAAAATGAGAAAGAAGACGTACACTACCTTCCACACCACGCCGTGATACGCAGAGACCGCGAAACAACCAAACTGAGGATTGTGTACGATGGTTCAGCGAAGCCCCCCGAACGTACTCACTCGTTGAAAGATTGTCTTGAAACCGGGCCAAATTATACCCCACAGTTATTCGACACACTGGTTAACTTTCGCTGGCACAAGATTGGTCTTACGGCTGACATAGAAAAGGCCTTTCTCATGGTTGGAATCAACGAAACGGATAGAGATATGCTGAGATTCTTGTGGCTTAAGGATCCTGCTGATCTAAACTCTGAGATTGTACATTTGAGGTTCACCCGTCTCGTGGTCGGACTCAGACCATCTCCAGCTATTTTGGCATCAACGATTCGACACCATTTAGACTCACAAGTGTCTGAAGAATTCAAGCCGCATTTCATTGAGCTCTTGAAGAAATCCCTCTACGTAGACGATCTTGTTACCGGCGAAGAAGACGAAGCGAAGGTGTTGGAGCTGTGTTCGAAGTCCAAATCACTTATGCAACGGGGAGGATTCAATTTAAGAAAATGGAAAACGAATTCAAAGATTGTGCAAGAGGCAATCAATGGAATGAACGACCGCGCGAATCCAACAACTGAACCTGGAAGCACGAAGACCATTACCGAAGAAGACGAATCGTACGCAAATACTACGAACGGACCTGCAATTGCGGATGGCAGTACCACCGAAAACGCAATCGTTAAAGTATTGGGCTCAATTTGGAACACTGACACCGACCAAATTACGCTCGATTTGGTAGATCTCTCGCAACACGCAAGTTTACTCCCGACTACGAAGCGATCGTTTTTAAAGATCTCAGCCAAGATATTTGATCCTCTCGGACTGTTGAGCCCGTTTACTATCCAGTGGAAGGTCTTCTTTCAAGAACTTTGTATTGAACGCACCGATTGGGACGACCAGTTAAAAGGTGATTACTTGAAGAAATGGAAATCACTCATTCTTGAGCTTCAAACACTCAACAGTGTTTGTATTCCAAGATGTTGTTTCGACTACACGTCTGGCAATTTGAAAGCAGCTGAACTGTTTCAGTGACGCTTCAGAAAAGGCTTACGCTGCAAGCATTTACGTTCGCTCCATTTATGAGGATGGACGCATTGATTGTAGAAACAAAGCATCCCTAGGCTTGAGCTACTTGGCGCTACGATTCTCGTACGTTTGGCTAAAACCGTTCAGAACGCCTTGCCTCTGAAATTGGAAACCGTGTTCTGGGTCGACTCAATGACTGTTTTATGTTGGATAAGGAATCTCAAACCTTGGAAACAATACGTCATGAGCAGAGTACAAGAAATTCGAGTGCATACAACCCCTGATTCGTGGAGGTTCTGTCCAGGCAACCAGAACCCAGCCGATATTCCGTCACGCTGCATGTCCGCAAGTGAATTAGTCTCCGAGAAAAGGTGGTGGAACGGCCCTGAATTTCTGTTCAAGGACGAAAGGGAATGGCCACAGGAGGACAATATCCAATCGGATAACAAAAATGTCTGTAAAGAAATCATCCAGATTCCTGTAACTACTACACACGCTTTGATCAGCAGTACACAAGTGACGCAAATTGGCGTACACCAAATAATAGACGTCAATCGCTATAGCAGCTGCAAGAAACTACTACGCGTTACTGCCTACGTTCTGCGATTTACCAGAATATCAAAGAAAGACAAAAGTCTCAAATTATGTACCGAAGAAGTTCGATCGGCAGAAGAACTTTGGATTAAGTCCATACAGTACCAATCCTTTCCGGACGAAATATGCCACTTGGTGACGGCAAGAAAATTACCCGAGCCACCTCTCATGCGACAATTCAACCTCTACCTAGATGACAGTGGTGTTATGCGGTGTAGAGGAAGAATTCAAAACAGTCTACTAAATCAAGAAGCCAAAACTCCAATTTTGTAGCCCTCAAAGCATCATGGTGTTGAGTTGATCATCAAGCCACACACAATCGAATGTTACACAGTGGAGTAAACACAACTTTGACGACGATGAGGGAGCGATTCTGGATAATACGAGGACGACATAGGACGGTACAACACCATAAATTGCCTTAAAAGTTAGCCGGGATCAATGTTTTATACTCAATTCTAAAACAAACTGGAAGCCAATGCACACGAATTAAGGTAGGTTTTATGTGGTCAAATTTAGGTGCTCGACAGACTAATCGGGCCGCACAAGTCGGTATGCGCTGAATCTTAGCAATGTGTGTTGCAGGAGTATTGAAGAGCAAACTATAATCGCAATAGTCTGTGCGACCCATAACGATGGTATAACACGATGGTCGGTTGCTAGGGCTTTTCCTCCCGCAACTTCGTAAATTCAATTTTTGGCTCACAGAGCAGTATTTTATATTCCAAATGAAGCAAGACATTAAAACATCTTAATGAGAGAAAAATTTTCTTAAAATTTTTACCACTGTAAAGGTATTTTGACGTTTCTTAAAAGTATGACGTCATAAGTGACGCCTATTTTTAGTAACAACATTACAAACTTGCAAAGCAGTGTTCAAAACATTACAGACATTTTTGCTACACAAAAAGAATATGTATAGAGAAAACCCCACCTCAATCGGATAAAATGGCGTAAAGTTACAGCTAGTAAAAGAAATCAAATTTCCCCCCACATGACCATATATGGTCAAAATCAGGGGGATTTTAAACGCGAGAACAATGAATGTATTGTAACAGGAGCAAGGAAAAAGTTGCATAAAATCAAAATTGTAGTTTTTTCTACTTACTTTTTTTTACTTATGTGCTGCTATGACGCATTTACGTCACGAAATACGTCATTGTGACGTCAAAATGACGTATTTCGAGACGAAAAACGTGTCATAGCACCACATACCCTAAGTAGAAAAAACTACAATTTCAATTTTAAGTAACTTTGTCCTTGCTCCTGTTCCAATACATTCAATGTTCTCGCGTTTAAAATACCCCTAATTTTGACCATATATGGTCATTTGGGGGAAATTTGAATTTCTTTAATTAGCTGTAACTTTACTCCTTTTTATTCGATGGAGATGGGGTTTTCACTAGAAATCATAGAATTCTATACAGAAAACTAAAGTAAAATTTTTACCATTTCTTTCCTGAATTTTTGTTCGGATGCCAAATTTGGACATCATTTATGACGTCACAACAGAAGTCACATGTGATGAAAGATAAACCAATAAACAGGTAATTTATCAAACTACTTCCCTGCCAAGTTTCGTCACATTCGATGCATTCTACTTCTGTCTATGGTCTAATACTCTCAGTTTTGAGAAGCATTGGGAGGAAAAGCCCTAGCAACCGACCACCGTGTAAACAAGGGACTGAGTGGTCTCGCTTGTAAGATACTTTCTAATACGTCTTATGTTGTACAGATGGAAAGAGGCGGCTTTACACAGCTTATTTCTGAGTGACCATGGTCATGTTTTCTTCGAACCAGGGGCCCGTTTCTCAAAAGTCCCGATAAGCTGACCTTTCGTGCCCGCAAAGCGGTTTTGTGTTTGTCTTGTTTGCATTCAAGGTTAAAGTTCCAATA
>CALNXK010000048.1:980000-1065000 GCA_942486035.1 Porites lobata | reverse complement strand
GTTGCCCGGCCCCCCCATCCTGGGGCAAACCATTGATAGGTGCATAAAGCAACAAGACGAAATATCTTCCTGTTCCGTCATCCTGAGCGAATTACCATTGTTCAGTCCTTATTTTTCGATAAAAAGTGAGTACCAGAATACTAGCGCGTTTGACTTTCTTCTTCTTCAAAATACTGTCGGTATTGAATGAAAATGTTCCTCTTTCATGAATCGCGTTGCGTTACTACCGTGATTCCGTGACCGTCATTTTGACGGCTTCGTGTCTTCAAACGTACGTTATGTCACGTGCAGTCACAGAACAGATTGTCACGCAGAGTTGCCGGCTGGTAGAGTTCATTGTTTGAAAATGGCTAAAATTGACCCAGTTTCACCTTTTTACCCCACTCTTTGATTGAAAAAACCAACTTTGCAATGGGGAAACCTACAAAAAAGTACGAAAAAAGAGCCTTTAGGCTGCAAATATCTACTTTTGTGCGTTTCGAAATTGGAAGTGTTTACACAATTACAGCCGGCCTACCATGAAAATTCCTGAACTTTGATGGTGTCTTACAAAGATTTCCTTCAAAAACCCAGGCCAATTCCCTGGTATGTTTTAAATGAATGCCTAATTGTATGATTTAAATAGCATTAAGAGAATTTGGAGTTATACCACATGTTAAATATTGCCGTCGAAATGGGTAATGAACTTAAGTTTGTGTTGTCATGAAAACCTATCTCTCGTTTTTGAATTATTTCAGTACGACGAGCTTCGCTATTGCCCTGAAAGTATCTTCTACTGGAAGGAAAATAATTTTTCTGTTTATGGAAAGTGTCCAAATTTCTCCATGCGGATTCGTTTGCGAACGCGAGGAAAGTTGATGTTAGCGAATATTAAATTAAATTAATTTTATTTAAGCTCGATAGCGTGAGGAGTGGTTGCCCAATCTCCCGAGCCCGGGGCTCATGTATTAAACGCTCGAGCATTCCGGATCGAATTGGAATTTAGAAATGTTGGTTTTTGCGGAGAGGGGAAAACCGGAGTACCCGGAGAAAAACCTCTCGGAGCAGAGAAGAGAACCAACAACAAACTCAACCCACATATGACGTCGAGTCCGGGAATCAAACCCGGGCCACATTGGTGGAAGGCGAGTGCTCTCACCACTGCGCCATCCCTGCTCCCCAAATATGAAGAATATCAGGTTAAACATAAGGGCAGTATCGAAAACCGATCTTCTAATTTTTCTCACAAATAATAGGCTTCTGGCGGGAACAATGTACATTAGGTCTCTTATCTACCTAAAAGCTGTCTATGAACAAAAAATGAAAGAAATTTATTTTTCAACTCTTGCCACGAAATTAAGATTTTGGTCGATTTTTCCTGACCGTCGCCTCTTAAGTAATTCTAGAAGTGGCCTTAAGACAAGATTACAGGGACTGTAATTTTTTTTTTGTTTTTGTTTTGCCGACTCTATCACATTGTTTAAAAAACTTATCAGAGTAAAGGTTTCCCACTTAACCTGCATCCTAATCGAAGGAACCTTTCCATCGACGAACCAACATCCTTGTATTTTTTCTTGTTTCAAACGTCCTTCAACGCACATGCAAGATGCACTAGAAATGTTTTTGCACAACGAGAAATAATTTTTACTCACAGATTAACCCTTGACGAAAGCAGTAGTTGTCCTTCGAGACCTACGGTCTTGTACGTGTAGTTGAGGACATGATGTACGATTTATAGATCGGCGCCATCTTTTACAGCAGACTTTTAAAGAAAAACTTCGCCGTCGAAATTATCCCTAAAGAAGAACAAGGTTGAAAAAGTATCCGGAAGTGGGCTGATATTTGAAGATCTGCAAACAGTGTACAGCAGATTAGGAAATGAAGGGCTTATTGCGATCCTTGCATCCTCACGAGCGACCACCACGGTTCGAATTTTAGCTACAATAGTCAAGTACTTCGAAGAAAACATCCTGTGTTAGGTACAAAATTGAATCCGCTATCTCTCCTTTTTCAGCTGGCGAGATATCACCGTAATAATACTAATAAACGGCTTCAAAATAATGGCTTTCGTACTCTTCAAAGAAACCACATGTTTTCGGTAGCTTTGTGCATTATGCGCATACGGGCGTGATGGCTCGCGCGCGTATTTTGCTCATACGACCCCGAACCACTCGTGTTTTTCGGATTTTTGTGACGTCAACGTAGTTAATTAACCGTGAATTTCTCGCGTTTCCTTCGGTAAATTTATTAAAAAATCGCCTCACTTCTTAACGGTTGCAGTACCTATGTACTGTCCTTTTTTTTGTTAAAATCTGTAAGAGCTAAATTCCTCCATTAAGAAAAATTACAAATTTCAAAATATTGGCAAAACCGTCTTAACGACATCATGTTTTTTCCACTTTAAAATGTTAGGCAATATCGTTAATATAAAGTGGCAAAGTTTAAAGACATTTCACCGAGGGAAATAAGAAATAGTAATAAAAAATGATCAAAAATGACAAAATTACTGCCTGTCTGAGGATGCGATGTTGCCATGGCAACGGCCTTAATCCAGAAAATGAAACTTGATAAAGGAGCCTTCTTTTATGGGTAACCTTAGCGGTGAATCTCGTGAACAAAATCGCAAAGTCAAAGTAACTAGATTTAGTTCTGTAACGTATGCTAGATAGCTAGGGTTATTAGTAAATACTCTAGGGAGTCACCTTAAAACGCTTAAGGGAACATTGTGTGAGGTATATAATTATTCAAATTTGGATAGCCAAGTTTTAAATCAACTGTTCAGTTGTTTAAAGCTACTTACAAGATTGTGTCAAAGCGTGTCAGACACTAGCCCGGCTTTTACGCATGAATGATGTTCGCGATCTTGACTTTGGTTCTAAATACCAACCCAAGCATAAACCCGGAGATTTGCATATATTAGTGACTCGCGGGAGTTTCAAAATCAGTCAACGATGCTCTCGTACAGTATGTTGCCCAGTATCCAGACACTTCAGTTTAACATTGCAATAACTTTCCTTTCTTAGTCGCAAGAGCTCTGAAATTTGGCCCAGAGAAAATCTATTTAGTCCTATAATATGACAAAAGACAGTTTAACTTTTTTGCCTTTGTTTCCATCGCGAAATTAAGGTGGCTCGATGCAGTTTTTCAGGGCCAATACCTCCCAAGTTTGAGCATTAACTACGTCGCCATAAAAAAAGTTTTGGAAAAATTACCACCACAGTTGTATTACATAAAGATGAAAATTTGTTATGATCAGGGTTGCAACGGCATCGGAGTTGTCATAGCAACGAAATCACGCTATTACCTATTTTACTTGCAGCAGTGTATCTCGGCACTGAGAACTGTTCTTCCAAAATCGTTCACAGGAGCTTTTTCCTCCAATAGCAGCCTCGATGTTCGTTAAGTTTAAGCGAAATCTGTAAGAGCGTTATCGAGATATTTTGGGATGAAGTTTTTATGATTAGAAACACAGTAAAAAATGGACACTATTGTTGTTTGGCCGTTCTCTGTAGAAAATGAAGCGCTTTTGACATGCAATTTCACCTGATAGTAGTTTCAATCTTTTTAAAAACCTTTCTAAGTGCAAATTCATTCAAAATTTGGACTTTTAGCGCTTTTTTGTATATCTCTGAAACGACTCGAACGAATTTTTTTAAAATCTCTTCATATAATCTTCGTAATGTATGTAATAATTTCTGAAACTTTCATTAACATTGATTGAATGCAACATCTTGAAATTTCAAGACAAACCTATCCTACGAACCTGTCAAAAATCCGCGCTACAACATTCGCTGTTTTGACGTTATGCTAATTTTTCCAAATTAATGCGGACAATACATATATCCATGACTAGTACATTTCAGTGGGAGTATTCAAAAGATGCGATAAATTCAAACTAAAATTTACTATTCATGGAGGTATGTATAGTGCGCACTATTTGGAAAAATTAGCATAAGCTCAAAAAAAGTGAATTTTGTAAAGCAGATTTCGGTCACGCTTTTGTAAATTTACATCCAAACCGACGGAAAAAATATTAAAATGCCCCATCGAAATCTTGACAAAATAACCCAAGTTTTTCACCACTAGTAGCTTAGGTAGCACTTAGTTCAATACCGGTGGTGCATTTGTGATAGATCTCCTACTTTGACAAAGAAAGGCAATATTCTGCAGAAAATAGCGTGTTTTCAGCTCTATTTTACCGGAAGTTGAGGCCACCTGATGTGACATAGGGCAAATGTCGCAATGAGTTTGATATGTTAACGGATTTTTACCCTAAAAAGGTCACCTAGAACTTTCGGGAGCCCTTTTTCTGGCTGAAATTTTCGAAAAGGTAAGTTTTGATCCCTATAATTTTCGGATCACTGGACTTTCAGCTAGGAAATCCGAACAGATGACAAATTTTTAGGGGATAAAAATATGCCTATATGTACCATTTAAATACTAAAATACGTTAATGCTATGTTTAAGTGGTTTTGAACTATATTCTCGTTGGGTGCCTTTGTTTGAATGGACATACAGATACTGTTGATCAAAATTCAAAGCCGACTTGAATCCCGGGGGTACTCCTAAAATGGCCTATACTGGGAGGCTCCACCCGAAAGGGGTACCATTTTAGGCTTCAAGCATATGAGAGGAAACTCAGTCATTTTGGTTCGTAAAAAAGCCCAAAAAGGGCTTACAGATCTACCTGGAGTTATGAAAACCGGGTTAGCAAACATTTTGTTATTTTTCTCAACTTCCCCTGTCTAATAGCTTGTTACTGTGTTGTTTGCTTATGTCGTTTTTTTTTTTTTTTTGCTTGTTTTGTGGTTAGGGATTTGTGTAGAAGTGGATGTAGACAGAATTGCTCTCTTAACCGCCCCCGCCCCCTTCCATTTTTTTTTGGTCCCTACCCACAATTCTCTCTTCAACACAAGTGACAGTTATTTGAAATCAGTGCGCGCCTAAAGCTGGTTTTGGTGCCGTTTAGCAGTTTACTTTTACATATTGGTCAACTTGAGAAAAGTTTCGCGGAGAGCATCATGTAAAGCTCTGAGATGGGACAAAGTTATTACGATTCGCAGAGTCTGCATCGTCCAATATCGTATTATATTCTCGTTTCATTTGGCTAAACGGATCAATCACCCTGATCTGGGCTGAGACAGAAAGGTACGATATTGTTCGCTTTTCTAAGGTGACCACTAAATCTTTGGCCTCGGGAACAGACTCTTAAGAGACTAATGAATTAGGTGAGAGCAAAATTGCAGGTGAACTTTCTTCACTGTCTTTGACCAGGGCCAAGACTTAGTTTAACCGTGTGACTCTACATCCGCGAACTTGAAAAAGACGAATGCAAGAGAAAAGTCCAGAGTTGTTTATCTGCCAGTAGGCTGACTTTTTCCGAGTTATTCGATGATATTTCGCTTATGTTAAACGTGAGAAGATTATACGTGGTTGTGGATAGTCTTATCAGTGCCTCGAAAGTGTGTGATTGTGTGATTTCCGCATGGTGTTGACAAGTATGTGATCGCGTGGTTGAACTGCGGTTTCGCCCAAACATCCTGTGCCAGCCATTAATTTTGTTTTGTCGGTGTTTAGCTTAGCTGATTGTACCCTGGGAAAGCAACGCTCAACTCAGGAAAATTGGATCTACCTTGTCTAGTTTCAGCAGGCTCTAATGGTATTGAACCATAGGCCGGTTTTTGCAGATAAGAAGGTGATAATTTGAGCACTATGTTTCATTCAGTTTGTTGTCTATTCCATGCGAAATCCTGTTGTTTATCGGACCGCGAAAAAATAGTGTCTTGCTAGCTTTTTAAGTTGTTATGTAAGCCTTAACCAGGCACTCATTCGCTGCAGTTCACTCAACGTAAAAATTTCTAGACTAAAATGACACCGGTTTGAAATTAAACTTCGCGAAGTCAGATTAGGGACTGTGCAATAATTACCTGGAAGAGGGGGAGGGGGGGGGGGGGTTGGAAAATTATAGGGGGGTGCATAGGAGAAAATGACAACAAGAGAGAGGGGGATGGATGTAAAATTTAAGACATATAGGGGGGGCATTACTTTTTCATTCCTTTTTGCAAACTGGAAAAGTAGTGGAAGAGTTATTAGAGTTCAACTATAAATACCAACATTGGAATAAAACTGACAAATTTATCAACTCTAAGGTGTTCTGATCTATGAATTGTTGTTTTTCCAATCTGTCAGGCAGTAGGAAAGGAACGCCTCTGTTATATATGCTAAAAACAGTGCTACTTTATTTGCACTAGGATTTAATAAAACAGGAAAAACTTTAATTAAAAGTTGCAAAAGTAGCACTATAATGTTATTCAATGAAAAAGAAAGATGCCAATGTTACCACACAAGACATCATAATTTAGCAGAATGAAAAACCCAACTGTTGAAATCTTCATGGCAATACAAATTTAAGGTATGGCAAATAAAAGACAGTATGATTAAATTGATCTTCTCACCCACGCATGCGGGAACCTCAGTGCTAGAGATGCTGTAGAAGATGAGGAATCTCCCAATTCATGCGAAGACGACACAAGCTCAGAGTCCAGTGATTCTGATGACTCTTCGAATGACTCTTTGACGTACGTCGAAGAGTCATTTGAAGTGATGTTTGTACCGGAGGAAGAAATCCAACAAGTAAACTAGGTATTAGGGAATCAATGGGAGAAGACTATTTTCAAGGGGGGGGGGCGGCGGTTAGCCTTAATATTATCATTATGTGAGGGGTTGGAATTAATTTTTGCTCAATGAAAGTGGGGGTATGACTTAGTTTTGGGGCATATTTCACCGATTACCCAACCCCCCCCTCCAGGTAATAATTGCACAGTCCCTTACTGAATAAATGGGCTAAAATTTGCCTCATTTTAAATTTGGACTCGTTGGAATGCTTCTAGGGACCATTAACTTACTGCCAGGCGTCAGGTAAAGGCTTTTAATCGGCCTTTGAATGAGTTTTATTGTTTTAAATTGCCAAGTAGTAGAATGAGTTGATATTTTTGCTAACCCGGTTTTCAAAAATCCAGGTATAGATGCATTACATGGCTGCGAAAAGAGCTGAGTAAACAGTCTGGTTTTGTGATTTATTCATAATTTAAAGACAGTGCATTTACAGCAGTTAAAAGGGATGTAAAGTTCTAAACTAGGCATGTGAAAGGGGTACCATTGCCAATAGAGGGTATTCTTGGTTTTCACCTGACGTCACCAAAAATCAAACTAAGAAACTATCGCTTCTTCTGAGTTTCTACTTTCATGTGGTATTACAGACCTTAAAACCTTTATACAAAAAAATTTCGATTCAAAAAGGTTCTTCGTTTTGCGATACACGACGCATGAATTTCCAGGCTTTTACATGACGCGGCATTTATGGCCAGGAAAGCTCTCTTATGTGAGTTTAAAACATTACCGATTTTGAGAGATTTTGCTATCTAAACATTCCCTGTCTGAGAATAAATACTACTTTAATCTTTATGAGTTCCTCAAGCGAAGAATTCAGACATTAGTAGGAAAACTCAAAAACAGATGTTTCTGTTGGTTTCCGGCGGCCATATTTGTGCCCCTGAAAGGGACACAAACATGGCGTCTCAATACAAAGGTTTATAAAATTGGGTAAAACGTTTTTCCGCATATCTCGCATAGGAAATATTGTCCAGACCTGATTCTTGGCAAGGCGTTTTGTATAATTATCTTCTTTCATTTCCCAAATTCTAGACTTTCTGTATTAAAAGGTTTACATTTTTATTTTTGATGGCGTGACAGTGAAAACCCCTCCTAAGGAAGGGGTACGTAACTTTTCTGTCAAAATGGTGTATAAAAGGGTAAGGGGTTGTACCTCGGGGCGGAGCCTCCCGGTATAAAACTTTGTTGAGAACCCCCAGGACTTCAATCATTGTTGAATTCCTAAGGACGCCTTGAACCTACACAGAACAAGGTGAAATTATTGTTAATAAAATTTCCACCGTTAATCTGTGTACTAGAGATATTACCGGACATTTGCAAGTATTGCAGCTGAAGGTCCTGAAGGAGACGACAAAACTGAAGTCCGAGTCAGAATTTTTTGGCGGTACTTCCGTTTCATGCAAGGTGAAAGACAAAAAGAGCTTTATTGAGAGGTAAGCGTTATTGAGCATTATCTCATCCGGGTTTTTCCCTCTTTTTTTTTTTTTTTTTTTTTTCAAAGAAATATAATTAATTCCTTGGCTTTCCCACTAACATCCCGTGGTAATTTAATTTATTATAAGAAATTATCTTTTACTTTATAATTACGCGGAATTGAAATGAGCTTAACTAAACAAATCGTTAGCATTTCAGAATCATTTCATGCTCCCTAAATTGACTTTAAGGATAAAGCTTGTAGGTCTTGAGGAACGACTTTGGTACAGTGGTCATAAGAAATATCTACTTTGCCCAGTCTCCTTTTGCACAAGTTGTTTATGTGCCGCAATCTTTTGTGCCGGGGATTTGGCAAAACCCGCTTCTCCTTACAGGACCGGGTCACAGTCATACAGTAGGTAACAAGCATAAAACGATGAAGAGCGTAAACCGTATTTTGTGACTGGCCCCTGCGTCAAATAATCCCACAAAGTTAGAACAAAAAAATGTGAATATGTGGGACTAAATAAGCGACTTAGTCTCCCACCTTCCATGACACGAAACACGAAAGTGCCGCCAAAAATGTGACTCAGACTTCAGTTTCGTTGACTCCGGTGGTAATTCAATTTCGCCTTGTTGCCTTGTTCTCTTTAGGAGCCAGGCTTCATACAAATTCAGGAAGACAAGTCGGCTTTGAAAATTATTGATCAGCAAGCTGTCCAACCGAACAGATCAAATGGCACTTTCTTTCTAAATCTACATAGGATTGGGTACTGCCACTGTTTTACTGATTTTATGCTTAATAAAACTTTCACGAATTCATGAAGGAGGGGGACATTGGGGGGTACCCAATACCGCAATACCGTAAGAAAAAATGGCAAATACCGAAATACCGCGTGGAAAATCGTCTAAATACCGATACCGCAGATTTTAATCACAATTGTAACCTGTTCCGCACAGTTATGGTTGCTTCCATTCAGCGGTTTTATATAGAGAGAAAACCGTTTACATAAAAACCCATAAAACGGCCATAAATCGGCCCGTGGACCACACAGGAGAGACGAAACACACATTTTAAGTAAGGTGAGCTGTTTTTTATTGAAATCCTTTCATTTTCGTAGGTTACAGAAACGATAGGTTTTTCCCACACAAATCCTTATATTTTGAATGTTACGCAACAATGCCGATGTTCGCCGATGCTCATATTTCGACCTTGGACTACCTGTGGTGTGGCAGAGAACAATGTCCGAACTTTGAAGGTTTGTTTACAACAAAGGTCATCAAAAGTCACGTGAAACTACACGTGAAATCTAACGCTACTAAAATCCCCAGGGAATCTACACCTTACATTACACTAGCTTATACTAGGGTATCTAAAAGATAGTAATGCTGCGGCACATTCTGTTGATGTTGGCATTAGTTAGGCAGTGGGACTTAAAAGAATCGAAAATGACATTGAATGTCCTATTTACATGTTGGAAAGTACTAGAATAATTATTACTATCAGTCTATAGAAAGAACTCGTGGGAACGTTGTTTAGAAAATGATCAAGTGGTTATCAACTCTGGTTTTCCCACAGTAAATTGTAGGAAATGATAGAAATTCAGATTTTTTATCCATGTATTTAATACACGGTGTACTATCTTTTCTCTGGAAACACCATACTTTTCTTGCTGTTTATTGCACTTTTTTAAGTAACAGTTATTTAGCTATATATTTATAGAAAACAACAACACAGAAAACGGCAAAAAAAGAAAGAAGGAAAAAAAGAGTTTGGCAGGACTCGAACCCGGCCCCAACCGCTCGACGCGCCTACACCTAACCACTACACCACAGAGACGGATTACGTTCATTTGGGAAAAGTCTTTTACTTAATGCCTTTTCCATGAAACTTCCGCCGGCATGATGATCGCCAGCCGCATTAATCGAGCTATTAATAGTAAAAAAACAATGTAAATGTATATTCCATGGCAATGAATGAATGAAAGAACATAATTATGCTTTTCAAAACGCCGATACACATCCTCGTCTGCAACGTAGGACACAAAACATATGTTTTGTTATCTCGTTTTCCGCTGTTTATGTTTTGAAGCGAATGGTCAAAATCACATCCATTTTCGGCTCATACGGGTTCTTAAGAATAGCATGACATGACATTCTCTCAATTTCACATCACCTTCTAGCAAGCTGGAATTTGTACATCCCCCGAGTTGCGGAGTCGAAGAGCAAATGCTCATCTTCTCGTCAGGTTTAACACCTGAACGAGTCAAAGGCTCTTGAACTGAAATCCAATCCCCAAGTTAACCATCGTACTCATCTGAAAGACTCCTGCGTGTCTTAAATTTGGTAAGACCTCTGACCGAGCTGTAGAAAATTTGCTACAAAGAAAACTCTGAATCGGGGCAGCGAACGATGCGAAGGTTTTATTTGAGTTAATCTTGGCGCAATGCACTCTGGTTAAATGCAATGCATTGTGGTAAAAAGTGATGAATTCGAGAATTCGTCGCCTCTTATATATTTCCCTTAAATCCTGATTATGTTGCTGCTCGCTCCCTACGGTCGCTCCGCAGCAATTACACTTTTCACAGCACGATCGAGAATTTTTCTGCCTCGCCTCGCAAGCCGACCGTCTTCGTTCGGCTTGCTCGTCGGCAATCAACCATTAACTGTCACAAAATGACCCACAAATGGTGTGATCATTTACAGTTAGGGAAGGGCCACTAGAAAACTTATGGGGGAGGGGCAAAGTACAAAAAAAATTCGCGCAAGGGAAAATTAAATGAAAAAAAATTAATGCACGCCAATTAACCCTAAAAAATATTCATGCTATGGCCTAAAAAAATTCATACAAGGAATTTGATAACAAAAAAAATTCCTGCCGCTCGAAAATTCCCCACCTCCCCATAAGTCCCTTATGACCCCCGACTTAATTCAGGCGGTGTGCACACTGGGATCGCTAAGCATCATGGACAATATTCAAAAATCTGATCATTTTTGTCAAGATGGCGAGGAGTGAACATCTCGCAGGAAGCGACTGCAGAGACGAATATTCGTTAAATACGTTGTAGAAATCAGCGATTTTTCTTAATTTTCTTCCAGAGACGTCTGTAAAAACAAAGGCTATTGAATTATCGGGGAAAAACAGTGTCATTCCGTTAATAAGTGTATTTTGTTCGAAATCACTCGCATGCATGCAAGCTCATGCAGCCGGTAAATCGAACAATTGCTGCTTTGTTCTATGCTTCAGTCATGAAAGTGCTAAAGGTAAGACCCGTGGTTCGCCGTCAGATTAGTGCAACTAGAACGAGGTACTACGGCGATTTCTTCATTATTAGCAAGACGGAATTAAGCTTAAGTTGGCTTGAAAATCTTGTAAGATTGTGTATGCTTTCTTCTGATGGGATAGCCCTAAAACAGTTGCCTAGGTACTATAAGAGAACTTCAGCGGGTCAGCTTTACGGGGATTTAGGTCTCTGTTGGCACCCTGTTTTCATTTGTTATTTGTTTTACCATCTGTATTTATGACACATGAAGTAAACGAAAAGTAAATAAAGATATCAATACATGTACAGTGAGTTGTGTCCCATTTATAAATAATTTTGAGCACTACTTTCTTCAGGGATCTTTACTGTCTTTACTCTTAAATAGAAAGCTATTGAAGAAATACTGCAAACTAGTATCCTTGCTTTTTATATCGGTATGAGTCACAAAATGTAAAGTTTGAAATTGAAAATGGTATTCAGCATTTGTGATTTCTAAATTAATCCTCTTGTAGTCAAGCAGATTAAGTTGCAAGAATTGAGCCTAGGAGACATTCATAGTTTTTGCCTTTATTTTTTTTATATATGAATGATTGTATCAGTGTGTACAAACACATGCCATTGCATATTTTTTGTATGATACTAATATTTTTTTAAATTCAAAATGTGAAAATCTTACTGTGTTTACAAATCTACTGTAATCAGGGGCAACATGTAGGGAGACCTCTTTCCTTTCTTGTGCTCCCCCTCCCTCCAACTACTTTTGTTTAATTCAAATGTTGTGTCATAGGCGTTATTTAGGTGCAAACTTTTGGGGAGATGTATTCACATTTTATAATATTGGCATGGTGATTAGTATTTCAGTGCTGTCATTTTATAATAATAATAATAATAATAAAAATAATAAAGATGTTTAATCGACACATTCTCGCATTAAAAATGAATTACAACGTGTTTACAAGGTTCGGAAAATTACAAAAGCCTAGGTGGGACTGGGTTTACAAAATAATTAAAAATAGTAAAACCTACCAGAGTTACGTAAATTTCAATCATAGCTACTAAAACAAAGTTATACTAAGAATTTAATTTTTAAAATTTAAACATTTAACAGTTAATTTTTGAAGGATGTTGCGTTTGCCATTAGGACAGTACTAGGGAAAAAGCTTCGCCTAAAACGCTCGGTTTTACATTTAAAAGACGTCCAAGAGTTAGAGTTTCTAAGGGAGTAGTCATGGGCAATAGACCTTATCGGGGTTAGATGTTTTGACAAGGGTCCGCCTTTGGTAATTTTATCAAAAGCCCCCATACAGAGTTCATTGCGCCTGTCTTCAAGTCTAGCAATTTAAGCACGTTGTAAGGCTTCCTGGTATGAGGATCGAGGGTATATTATCCTTAAAGCTCTCATTTAGATCCGCTCTATTTCACTAGACAGGTAAGTGGGAAGAGCGTTTAAATGCCAAACGACGCAACAGTACTCTAGGACGGAACGTACGAGAGCGACGTAGATAACAAGAAGATCAGCCGCACTGACGCCACCTCTACGTAGAACACGAATAATGTGCAGACGCTTGGATGCCTTGGATACAATCATACGGGTGTTCTCATCCCATTTCAGTTTATCCTGGATAACCAAACCTAGAACCTTGTGCGAAGGAACTGTTTCGAGTACTTGTCCATCAATTCGTAAGGGGGGTAGTTGAGGGATCGCTTTAAAGAAACACACACGTAGCTCTTTACACTTTTTAGCATTAAGCTTCATCAGGTTCATCGAAGCCCAGCAGCTGACAGTGTCTAATGTAGACTGAATGGACGCATCACCGTTCTTAGTAAGACACTCCGAAATAGAAACATCGTCTACAAACTTCCAGAGATTCGTCTCAGGAGTGGGTATGGATAAGTCATTGATCATGATGAGAAATAGGATAGGGTCCAGTTTAGTTTCCTTATAGTGATGGATATTATTTTTCCTTCCATGTTGTTGATTTACTTCAGTCTTTTGGGTCAGCAATTGTTACTGTGGTGGATCCTAGTAGTACCCCCTTTTTCTCACTTTGGATATCTTGTGGTTAATTTATCTCGGCTGTAAATTTTATTTTTCTTTTGTTTCAACTCCACTGCACACATTTAAAAACCAAAACAAAAGAAAAATAAAAATTACCTGAGATAAAAAATTAACTACAACAGATATTTCCTTTCCCGTCAACTATTTTTCCCTTAGCCTTGGTTCCCCAATTATAATTTAGTACATCTATGAGATAAACTGTATTAACTCAAACCACCAAAATATGCAAGTCCCTTGATATAACTCAGTTATATCAAGGGATTTGTTCTTGGGGATAAATAGGTTGACTGACCTCAGTGTATAAGCAGTTTTGTTGCCTAGCTGTTCCAAATTCCTCTAAACTACCATAATCCTAACATCCACCCACCCACACACACACACACACTAGTCTTAAACAGAGATATTTATTGCCCCCGCAGGGATTTCGCCCAGGAGGCGAAATCCCGAGGAGGCACTCTAGTAACTCGCGCGTATATTAAGGAAAGTACTTACAGTTGAAATATACAGTCATACAGTCAATATAGAAAAAATCTCGATTTGCTTGAACAGGGGCCGCGAGGAATCGGTAGGTAATGATCACGTTTCTCTTTTTCGTTACGCAGTGACATTCTGTGGAGCAGTTGTTTTGAAAGTTATGGACCAAAAGACATTCGTTAAGCGCAGATGAGGTTATAACGTGCGTTTAACTGTGTATATATAAACACTTGGAGAGTTTGCCAGACACGAGTTCACAAATCTTTGATTTAAATTGGAAACCTTGCCAGACACTCTTTCTCTCTCTTTGGCCTGAATAAGACTCAGCCCCAAACAAGCAAGACGAGTGAACATTACGGCTAGGTTATCACTAGCAGAACCATGGACGATTACAGAAATTCGCCGACAATAAAATTCTGTGCTGACTTATTCCCTGCTCACAGATGTCCTTCCGTTATAAAGTTTCAAATAAGACTTGAATGCGCGAGCGTGAATCGATCAAATGTCCTTTTAATATCTAAGGCTTACTTTCCGGCAAATAAAATGAACTGAATGTAAAAAGTGAAAGAGAAATAGCGAAAAATTCAACTTCTAATTAAATCTTTTCTTATGGTTTAGAATAAACTATTCTCGAAACTGAGAATGTTTTGATCAAGAATCAAAGCTGTGTAAATCGAGCTGAAACTGTGCATGGAACCTTGCGTTTCCTGTATTTATCTCACCTATTGTATGGAATATTTGTGAAAATCTTCATTATGAATCGGTATATTTCAAAGCTCTACACAAGGAGCAAGAATACTATTGACCGACAATATACAGAACAGGGGCAGCTGTAGTGTCAACTATTACTAGTTAATTTGACACTCAAGTGTAATAAGAACAATATATATGGAAATCCCATTGACTAGAATCAAAGTCCCAGCTTGGTGGCTTCTACATAACACTACTCATGCATTCCTGTCACCATTTTTTTTCATTAAGGGTAGCTGTTTTCAAAATGTACAGCTGGGTTTATCTGTAATAAAAAAAGTTAATTTGTTATCTTTGAGGAAAAAATATTCAGGTGCTTTCATTATACTCTCAGAGGCTTCACATGCATTACATTATCATTTTACTTGGTGTAATTTGTATGTTTTCAATCAGACTTCAATAGGCCATTTTTCATTCATATATTTTTTCATAAATCTGACATTTGTTGTGTGCAATCTTCCACAGGCTTCATGCTCCTGTATATAAGCAATGAACTATTTTGTAATTAACTTGTGATTACCAGAGTGACACTTCCAGTGACATGTCACGTCTGTGCGAGGCCACATTTTGTCATGAAAACAGGTCGGTGTTAATTCGAAAAACTTATTTCAAAAAGTGGGGAGCGTTGGGCAGCGTTTATACCTTGGCGTAGAACAATCTTTGTAAAAACACTTAAGACTAGTTTCTGTCGTCAATGAGCACTATGATAAAAATTATAGCTCTCCAAACAACGGCGGTTCAAATTTCATGCTCGTAGAGGATGAATCTTCGTGCTCCGTGTTTTAGATTGTAATGAGGAATATTGATTTTTTTTCTTCACAGAAAAAGCCTAAATAAGTATAAGTTTATGTAATTGTGGATAACTTCCTTAGAAAAGAACTGTCTATCGAAATATAAAGCATATAACCTGGGAAATTTCTCGACCTTCGCCGCCATCTTGAAAATTCTACATCCACAATGCATCGCAATCCCAGTGCGCATTGACCTTTATGTCCTGCTGTGTTTTGCTTTGCGTATTGTATCGAAAGGAAAACGCAAATAAACGGTACCGTAATACTGTGAACAATCTTATTTCACCGAATGCCGTCGGCCAAAATGATGGAAAACCGCATACCGCAAAGCTAGATGATACCGCAATACCGCACGTTAAAATTAAGATTACAGTAATACTGCATGAAAAAAGCCCAATATAATACCGCAATACCGTAAACCCCCATGTCCCCCTCCTGTAAAGATATATATACGAAATAGCCTGCTCCAGGCTCCGAGATAGTCGGGTCCGCTGAATTGAGAAAGCGCAAACACGAAAATGCTTTGTCTTTCGCGTCTTCCCCAGTATCTGAGAGCCTGGAACAGGCTGTAGACGAAAGAAGCGCTTGTGGTGTGACACATTGCCACATTGCGTGACTAAGATAAATTACCTTGAAGACATGACAGTGTGTAGTGTGTTGGACGTGTGAGAGAATACAACAGAGTACCACTTTCATGCACGGTAAGGAAAAATATGTTTCTGCCCATCATAAGCAGCTGCGGTAATCTGGCAGGGTGTCAGTGTGAAAAGAAACTTTGTTGATATACACTGAAGATGAGGGAAGGGATTTGAATGCGACGACATGCATTACTACATGGTGGGTGAGACCGAAACGAACCGTCACTTGTGTGTGATTTGAATTAAGCTCTGAAATGTTTCTCGCATTGATTGCTTTCTTAATGGTATGTAATGTGTCAGTTATCTATTAATAATACCTTCGAAGCGATTTAGTTTGCTGGAAAACGTCGAATTAGATTTTCCTGCCAAGTTATATCGCGATTAGTAATTTGCTTCAATTAACCGCCAACCACACGATGCCTGTTTTTGTCCCGGGGGTACTCGCAGAAAAAAATGGGTAGGGGTGTGCGGCCCGCTTCCCAAAACCCTTACCCTATTTATGACCAAAATCTGCGATTTTCCCTACCCTATTTATGACCTAACCAAAAATTTGATGCCCTATTTATAATTTGTGAAGGGCTTTTGTTGCTTGTATTTTCTAGCCTACAAAGCAGCCGGTGGAGAGGAAGGTAAAGCGCAGATGGAAGGAGGGGGACATGATAAGGAAGTAGCTTCTTCTAAAAAAGTGCATTCAAGACTACAGTGCAAAAATCGTTACCCTATTTATGACCAAAATGGCGGCAAAATAGCCAAAATCGATACCCAATTTATGACCAAAACGGCTGAAAAACCCTATCCTTTGGGGCCGCACATACCTATATAGCCCATATTAGGGAGTACCCCCCCCCCCCGGGGGGTTTTGTAAACCAAAAACCGTTAATCTGCTCGACAACTGACTGTGAAATGCATGAATGCAATCTATAGGAAACATCCAACGTTCTTGCTTAACATCGCCCCAGATGACGTTATTTAAAAGAAAGATAGAGGCGAACAAAAGTTGCGAAAATTTACTATTTTGTCTCAGGTATACATTTTCATTTGATTGGCATGCAAAAATATATCAAGTGCCCGCGCAGTTTTAAGCACGAAATGGTTCACAAATGGTGAAATATTTACATTCTGTTTCAATTTTGATCTAAATCGGTGTGCTAGTAAGGAGAAAATGGGTTCAAAAATTTTATTATTCTATTTTTTAGCCATGTCTAAAAACGTCCCCCCCTGTAAATGACAATGAACAGGGGCCGTCAGGGGGGGCCTTGAGAGAAATTGATTACATTTTTATTGAGAGAAAGGATGATATTTTGCTACCATGTAAACAGATTTTTAACTGTTATTTTGCTTTCTGAAATATTTACCTAACAAAAACTCTAATTTTCAAGGGGAAAATTGTCCCCTAAGGGACTTGTCAGAAATTAGCAGGGGGGGGGGTGTGGAAACAGAGGGAGGGTCACAACTTTTTGAGACTCAGAAAAGGGAGGGGTCATGAAAAATGGGCCGTTAAAAGTGGGAGGGTCATGCAAATATAGGCCCGTGATCATGTAGAGGTTCACCTACAAAAGAAAAAGGGAGTTCTTTATTTGGTAAAAAAAAAATAAAAAAAATAAAAGAACAACGGAACATTGTAGATATAAACTGTGAAGTACTATTGCAAAAATTTAACAAACATCTACTTTTCATTTATTACAATGCGATAGAGCCTTATTGCATTTTCATTATGAATAATGTAGTTATTAATGTTATTAGAGTTTTGGCTATCCTTTTCATCACTCTCTTCAGCATCACCATCAATGCTGCTGTGATCATGTTGATCATCATCATTTATGTCATCAGCATTGATACAATCACTTTCATCATCATCATGATTTTCATTTAAGTTGAAGCGTAGATATTGCTGGATAATTTCCTGTTATTCATTGGTGAACAATCCCTTCTCAAAGGCATATTGCATATATGACCTTTGTGTTTTGAGGAGCCCACTTATTCCTTCATAATGAGGAGATAATGGGCTAATAGGCTCTGTAACATCATGCGACTCTTGCTGAAGTGCAATGGTTTCAATAACTTTTTTGCAGTTAGGTTCCATTCTTTTTGCTCTAGCTTTTTTTTGCTTTCCTTTTATTTTGTTTTTGTTTCCTTTTTTTTTCTTGTTGGCTTGGAGTACTGCACCTTAAAGAGCATGGAACATTTTCTTTCAATTCTGTAAGGTGGGGAGGGTCATGATATTGTAGGCCAAGCTCAAGGGGAGGGTTAGCAAATTTCACTCCCATTGCAGGGATGGGTCACCTTATTTCCGAACCCAAATTTAAAATTCCCACCACCCCCTCCCCCCTGCTAATTTCTGACAAGTCCCTAAAATGCAATTTTCGGCCCAAATTAGAAGTCAAACACGAATGCTACAGTGAGTAGTTTCATCTGAAGTACTAACTACACACAAAGTATGAGGGAAGGTTTTGTTTGGACCATTTCCAACGGGCAATTTGAAAGAACTTTCAACAAATAAGTGACCTACTTCAAGCTTTCCAAGAGCTTAGTAAGAGATAACACGCAAACTACGGTGATAAACATAAGGAAAAACACAGGAAAAAAAATATAACTTTCAAATTGACGTTTGGTACTCAACATACATCTTCATTTTTTCCTCAACCTTGATCAGTGAGTTATTCGGACAGCGTTAGCCGGTCGAATTTTATGAATTTTACGATATTCATTACTTCGAAGGTCAAAAAACAGGATGTTGAAATTCGAGGAAACTTCTTATTTTCCTTGCTATTTCCGAGAAATAAATTTCATCATAACGCTCGTTTGCAGCCTTTGTCGTCAATTTTTTCTAATTGTTTTTTACCACACAATGGCGAAAAATTATGTAAGGTATAATTATTACCTGTTAGTTTGCACATTGATTTTCCGCCGGATGAACAATATTAAATCTAAAGATATTTCCAGAGTGGATATTTGCTCCAAATATTTGGCGGAGATGTTTGCCTCACCGCGCTTTGCAGATTGAATAATACGACTATACCTAGTTGTAGCTTTCGCTAAGTGCCAACGAAAGAAAAAGAATTTGCCTACATCACCGGTTTTAGTTCCAATGTTTATAAAACCATTTCTGCTCCTGAGGCGAGAATTTCCACTACAAGCACTCCTCGTTCCTACATTTCTGCCATGCTCTTGGCCTTAAAATCGCTCTTATTCTTCTGCTTAGACATTTTTGAACCTTAAACTTGTCGAGTTTCAAACAGCGAAAGGGAAATAACATTTATAGGTTTGTGCGAACTTGAAATAGCGAGTTGTAGTTCGTACAAGTACAAGTACCAGCTAAAGTACAAGCCTCGCAAGCCGACCGTCTTCGCTCGGCTTGCTCGTTGGCAATTACTGACGCAAAATTGCTAGAGATCGAAAATTGTTAAGGAGACCATGCATTACGATTTGGAAGAAATAGTTGACTAGGAGCTTTATAGCCGAGTTCTGGGCGAGGAACCCTTAGAAAATTTGAGAAAATTTCAAACTTCGGCGACTTAGGCAAGACCTCGTACCCCACAAGATGGCGGACAAAAAGCATTTTCAATGATTCGACGCTAGCTTTCACATTGCCCAACATTTGTCCGCTTGCATGTAGAGATACGGAAGAAATAGTGTAACAAAGAAATACACACATGTTTGGTCAAAACGAAAGACCCACAAAGTTCAGCAGCCCTATAGCAACCACAAGGCTTTCGCAAGATATACTATTAGATAAAGTTAACTACTGTCTTCGACTTTTTAGACGAGAGAAGTTTACGTATCTATCACTCAAGTGTCGCATACCCGGATCGAGCTTTAAAGCATCATTTGAAACAAACGCCATGGAGCCATATTGCAGACTCATTCAAAGTGTGTATAAATTTCTACGCTCAAAATTTGAGAAGGAATTTGTACAAATTTAAAGTGTCTTACCTCTAGTCGTTCTCAGATTTAGGCGGACTATCCAAAATGGCCAAGATGCAGCAGTTGCATTTAGGTCATGGAAATTATATAGGTGCGGCAAGCCTTTTAAGGTAAAAAAAATATATATATAAAAAAAAACTTTCTCCACCTTAATACCGTAATGTGACTTTTTCTACCTTGATGGACAATTTTTTTTACCTTGACCGCAATTTACTACCGTGATGGGACATTGTCTACCTTGATATCATTTTACTTCCGTGATCGAACATCGTGTTGTGACATTTCATTTTATCCAGTTGCCGTGATGTAACATTTTCTAAGTGGAAGTAAATTCATTTATATTGAAGCAACGTGAGTATCTATGATTTTATCAGGGGCACCCAACGACCGAATGTTTCCAAATAAGCCAGTGTACCTCAAATGGTTTTCTCTGTACTTTAGAAGCTTGTTTGGTTAATTTGGAGTCGCCCTAAAAACTATTTATCTGTTCGGATGTCTCAGGGGAACTTTGGTTGTCACGAAAGCCGTAGTGACTTTTTCGTCTCATCCGAAAGTGTTAGCCACCCTTATGGGTCCGGTCGAAAATTTGAGGACATGAAGTAGCCTTGCTTTCATTAGAAAATTATAGGGAACGTTTTGTCTGTATACTGAATTGTTTAGGAGACCTTTTTTTAACAATAATCGCATTATCTTGGTATTAAAATGTGAATAACACAACCTCCGAAAATCGTAGTTAAGCGATCAGAAAACCTCCGAATATTTTAGACGAATGGAACGGTTATCCAGACATTTTTAGCTTTTCTCAAGTTTTAGAAATTTGTAGGCAATATTTGCACCTTCGAAGAGTTATTTTACAGAAAAAAGTCGCTGGGTGGCCCTGTTTAATCCAACACTGCGCAACGTTTAATTTGGGGGCTCACGCATTCAACGCCTTTCCTGTTTATTTTTTTATTTATTTTTTTTTTACAATGGACACTGGTGAGCAGCACAAAGCAACCCGAGTATCTTGTTATCTTGAGTTATTTCTCCGACCGGTTCCGTCTGATCACACAGACTTCATCGGATGTTACTAAAACGGGGAACGGGGAGCGGGGAGCGGGGAACGGGGAACGGAAGTCTGGGAACGAGTTGTCAGCGGAAACCTCCATAAAAATCCAAAATGGCCGGTAAGCATCAAGGACCCGGTAAGATCGATGATAGAGAAGCGTCGAAACAACACTTAAGGTCGCTATTTTACTAATGAACTATATGCTCATGAGGTGCTTGAAATAATACGGAGGTAATAATGTCATGACATTTTTCACCTTTTTGCGTTTTACTAAACAACAAAATATGCTCCAACAGCAGTTGAAAGAAGCTACAGTCGGGACAAAAACTCTCAAAGCACAGCCATATTTGGAACTCAAGCGAATCTATACTGGGTCTAACTCACAAAGCAATGAACTACTTTTGCTTGACGCTTTTCGTAGGGTTTTGGCTTAAATACATGCTGAAAGATAACGTAGATCGAAGCAGCCAGGTGTATTTCCTCGACAGTAATAGTGTAGCAGTGGAGCTCCTTCTTAGCTGTAGCGTTTTTTTCAAGCCCAAATTAAAACATGTTGGCGATGAGATAAAACTGTAAGTCTAATAATATTATATTTACAAACCTATGATGAGAAGTAAGTGCAATTGTATTATTTGAAAAGATAAGATGGATCAGGTTATTTAATACATCAATAAAAGGCAACTTTAAACATATTAACGGGGAATGTGCCAGGAACATCAATCATACCTTGGTCTTAAAGATATCAGTTGTTTCAAAGCAAATGGCTATGTTGTGGCTTTATTTAATTATAACCTAGGTTTAAATTTTGCTTCCCTTTGTTTGGGGGTACGGTAATATGAATTTTATGATTATGAGTTCAAAACAAAGAGAATAAAATTCAAACTTAGGATAAAAGTGAACCACAACTGAGCTGCAATATTAAGTGTTGCAAGTATACGTGGGGGAAGTACTTTGAAGTCTTTGGTTGGAAGGTACTTTCTAAAGGCTAGCTGTTAAAATATGCATGGTAAGTATACTTCCTCTGTTTAGCCCTCTGGATGCTTATTTTTTTTCTAGGGGCACTCCTTTAATGTTTTTGCAGAGGGGAGCTCTGCTTCTCTTTAATGAACATTATTTTTACTGTGGAGAAAAATATTTCAAGCTCAGTGTAAAACTGAATGTGTCAGTGACTTAAACCAGTTAATATTGTCAAGCTGCTTTATTAGCTTGATTCAGTAATATTGCAGTGCACCTACCATCAAGCATCACATCATCAATGTTGCAGAGGCTGGCAGCTTATTAGAAGGTGGTTGATAAGCCTTCAAGCAAGCTGTCTGTAGTTTTGGAAATAAAGAGTCTAAGGTCTCACACAAGTGATGGGAGGCAAAAGATTGGAGTGCCGATATGTTCTTCAGTCAACACGCGCAACTGTATGTGTATAGTTTCCACATTACGCTTACTCAATGCATGTAAAATAACACAATAGATCTTGCTACCCATTTTCCCTGATTTTATTTCCCCTCCAGGGGACATAATTTCTTTTAACATATCGGGGTTTTCAAAAAAGGGGCAAGAAGCTTTTAAATGAATTTTAATTCATTTAATGAAGCACAGTATCAAAGAAATTAAAGAGAAGAATCAGACTAGAGTAACAGTAACCCAGAGGGAAGGGGGGGGAGTACTCACCAAAGAGGCTCTGCCCCAGGGACCAACCCTTTACCCTTTATATGTACCATTTTAGACAGAAAAAGGTACCCCTTTTGTATACCCTCTAGTGACAAATGGTACCCCTTTCACATACCTAATTTTGAACGCTGCATCCCTTTTTAACTGCTGTAAATACACCATCTTTACAAAAACAGGTTTTCTTGTCTCTCACATCCATAAAATGCATCTGTGACTGATCTCATTTTGGTCCCTTTCATATACTTCAACTATAAAAACCCCTTCCCTTTCATGTACCTGAAGCCTGAAAAAGCAGGCTCTGTTTAGGTCATTATAGTACCCCCTCCTCCTGCACCGAGAACAGTACTTGATACAGAGATATTGTATGGTATAAATTGCACCAAACGTTTCGTGCCCATGAAGAGGTACTTTGATTATTTTACGACAATTTTCTTCAAAAGGGAGGGGTTTGGGATCTCATTCTTAGGGGGGCGGGGGGTTAATTGAGGATCTGCAGTGAGTGAGAATGTTGCATTCAATGCCATCCAATGGTTTTGATTCAGGAAAACTAGGGTCGTCAGGGGTATTTCGCAGAAAGACAAATGGCCACTGTACGACTTTGAAGCAGTTACTGATTAGGGTGAGGAAAATGAGTGAATTAGGTTCCATTAGGGTCATTATACTGGTCTATACTGGGCAAACTGACCTGAAACAAATTGTTTCACAAAATAATAAAATGATATTATTTTATTTTCATGGATCAGTGAAACACTTCAATATCATGAATGCTTGCAGTGTAGTAGATCTAATAATATTAAAAGCAGAACCAGCTTGTTAAAGTAGTCTTACTAATTATGTGATGACGTGGTCAATAACATTTTTCAAAGCAGTCATCTCTATCAAAGGAAATAGAAGAAGTTTGCACACAAGCTACTTGACTACTTCGATGTATGTTATCTATCATGGAAAAGTAGTTAATTGCTTTGTGGGCTAGACTCAGTATAGATTCGCATGAGTTCCAAATATGGCTGTACATGTGCTTTGAGAGTTTTTGTCCCGATTGGCTTCTTTCAACTGCTGTTGGAGCACATTTTGTTTCCTACGGATAATTGTTTAGTAAAACGCAAAAAGGTGAAAAACGTCATGAAGTTATTACCTCCGTATTATTTCAAGCACCTCATGAGCATATAGTTCAAGTAAAGTAACGCCGTTATCGGTTAAGTTTGTTTCGACGGTTCTCTATCATCGATCATCGGCCATATTGGATTTTTATGGAGGTTTCCGCTGACAACTCGTTCCCAGACTTCCGTTCCCCGTTCCCCGCTCCCCGCTCCCCGTTCCCCGTTTTAGTAACATCCGACTTCATCAGGTAAAACACGATACCGAGAAACAAGATAGGTCTAAGGAACTAACTATATTGACCTAACTGATTAAGACAAAATCACGTTCCCGTAAGGAAGTGAACAGCAAAAAACACCCACAAAATATACGTGCACGATATGACTTTAATCCTGCATTACAAAATTTCCAATGTTTAATTTCGGGGCTCAGGAATGTAATGATAAATCCGTGAGCCCCAAAATTAAACAATGATAATTAAAAAGATTGGCAAAAAAACATGAGCGAGAGTTTCGAGTGGCATATCTTAATAGGATACAATTATCTGATTCAAACACGTTACAAGAGTTTTTATTTAGACTCCAGGCAAAACGAACAGCACTGATGCGAAAGGTTAATCGGAGTTTCTCTGGCCTCTGGAGTAGATAGTTCTGTTTCTGAGAATGTTTAGTCTGCTACTAGTGGGGAGGAGCGTTGCGTGACGTCACTAAAAACGGTCGTGTAGTAGACTAGAGAATGTTCAATGCTAAAATAAATTTTCTAATTTCCAATTTCTGTTCCATAAATTTTCTGTTTTATCTTTCTTACTGCTCACAAGAAATGCGATTTTTAAAAGGAACCTCGTAGTGTGTACACAAACTTTTTTCTTTTATCTTTTCAAAAATCAACGAATAACCGAGCAATAGCGAGCGAGCGCGGAGCTCGAGAACAAGCGAGCTTATTTTTGTTTAGTCTTTTCTCTAACCCCACACTCCTGTGCTAGCGGTCAGTAGTTTTATTTTCATATGCGAGGTAGACAATCTCGAAACAAAAGATAGAAGGTACCGGTACGTGAACAGCCTAGGCACCACCTGTCAAATTCTGGCCACGGTCGTATAAAAACAATATAAAAATGCTCCGCCAAGCAGAACACGGCAGAGAAATGATTATCAAGGTAAACAATGTTCCATCACGGTTTAATGATATCAAAGTAGAAATGCCTCACGGTAGTAAAATGCGGTCAAGGTACAAAATGCCGGTAGTAAAATGATATCGAGGTGGAAAAAGTCACATAATACGGTAGCAAAATGATATCGAGGTAGGAAATGTACAATCACGGTTACCGTAGTAAAATGATATCATTAGGAACAAAATGTTCCATCACAGTAGTAAACAGATATCAAGGTAGAAAATGTCACATCACGGTAGTAAAATGATATCAAGGTAGAAAAAGTCACATCACGGTTGTAAAATGATATCAAGGTATAAAAGTTTGATCACGGCAGTAAAATGATATCAAGGTATAAAAAGTCACATTACGGTAGTAAAATGATCTCAAGGAAGAAAATGTTCCATCATGGTAGTAAAATGATATCAAGGTATAAAAAGTCACATTACGGTAGTAAAATGATATCAAGGAAGAAAATGTTCCATCACGGGAGTAAAATGCGGTCAAGGTACAAAATGTTCCATCATGGTAGTAAAATGATATCAAGGTATAAAAAGTCACATTACGGTAGTAAAATGATATCAAGGAAGAAAATGTTCCATCACGGTAGTAAAATGCGGTCAAGGTACAAAATGTTCTATCATGGTAGTAAAATGATATCAAGGTATAAAAAGTCTATGGTCGGCCATTTGTTTCAGGATTATGACCCGATATACGTGCGGTTTTTTCCCACTTATACTTGCAATCATTCCTAGTACACAATATACATGCGTTTTTTTGCCACGTATACTTGCGTTCTTTCCTGCTTTGTGGGGTTTTTATTCCCAAGTATATGACCATTTTCTTACAAACGCGCATATAGATGCGCACAAAAAAGCCCATATATATGCGTTACAAACAAGCATGTGTATATGGCGTCACAGAAAGTCGTCGTATAAAAGGCACCGAATTATACCGTCAGCAAAAAACCCCTTCATGTACGATGGAGCTGTAACTTCAGTTTGAATAAAGGGGGGAATTTCATATATCCCATGATGCATCGCTTCATACTATATTATCAAGCTGTCGAACGCACGTGATGCTATCAGTTCAACAGGGACGTGACAATTGAACAGCAGTGCAAAGCGACTTGTTTTGCCGATAAGACTTTCTGTACCTTTGCTGTGTCGATCTATTTACGATTTTCGTTTTACTATTCCAAATATATCTCTTGTTAAGGCAAAGAGAGTGTTTCGGCCGCCGATTATGAGTTAACCAGCCTTACGATAGCAACGGAGTCCACACAAATGTTCTTAGAAGCTAGCGAGGAAGGTCTCTGCTTCGGTACGTCCTGTTTTAACGTGCTTCGATAAAGCTCTCCATGGATTTACAAGCGATTTCCACGTACTTGTCTTGAAGTAAATACATATTCTAGGTGTGAGAGTTCTCTTCGTTGCTTGTTGGTGATCGCGGTGTTCATATTGTCAGTTCAATAATTCCTCGATGCAGTACATCAGAGTACATCAACCGTACGGTGACCGCACATGCTTTTACTTCAACAAGCTCGGCTTATGTAGTCGAAAATACCGAGACCGTTAAAGTGCAAAGTGACGTCTATCGGAGATAAAATTCAAAGGAGGGAAATAGCTCCAACAAACAATAAAAATAACAAAGACATATCTATATTTTTCGTAACACAACACCAGCTAAGCATCATTGCCAAACATAAACAGAAAAAAGCTTTATTAAGAAATGGCAAAATACATATACAAAAACACCCACTTCTTCACTACAATGGATCCTAAAAGAATTATCAAAATGTCTTAAAAGGTTTTACACGCCGGTTGAGGTCCTACGGCATGCTATTCCATGACATTTGCTGGCCTGTATATTTCAAGTTCGCCACGCGCGGTTGCGACCGGAAGCCACCAAGAGAAACCAATTTTACCTAAAATAATGAGACAAAAAATCATTAATAACTATAAACCATTGAATTTAAACATTCATCATACCCTCAAGAGATAATATTTGTGCTTTGATCGGCGAAAAAAGAGCGAATTCAAGAAAAAATGTCCAATCTTCGCAGGACTTAGCATAAAGAAATTGAAACCTTCGTCTTGCATCTTAGCGGAGAAAGGGCAGAAAATGCGATATTTCAAAACGATCAAACCCATAAAAATCGCGAGGTCGAAAGAGGTCGGAGCGTGGAACTAGTATCGGGCACCCCTTGTCCGCCGATTTAAATAATTTATTAGGGCTAAACCTTGCTAGAATAAAGACAGTTTTCGAAGATTGAAAGTCATCTAAAAAAATATTCACTAACGAGTTAAAACAGCATGGCTTAACAGGGTCGTACACGGGAGCAATAATGCGTGAAATGACCATGGAACCATTTTACATTATTAATAAGATACCAAAGATTAACAGGGCTCATTGAAACTTACCTTGGATGAGCTGCATCTTGAAATTCAGGTCGTTGAAAGTCTCCCTCGAAACCCTCGGAACGCTCTTTCCACCGCGGAGAGAAGACAGAAATTTGGCGCGAAGCATCATGGGATATATGAAATTCCCCCCTTTAGTTTGAATCAAGCATGGCCGCAATGGCCGCGTTGATTTCGAGCAAGGTTTGGTTCTTATTCATTGCCCTCACAGTAGTGGTGGTTGTTGGCTCCCCGACAACGGATTTGTTGGAATCGGTGGATTGTCTGTTGAGAGACTGTGTACGCTATTTCACAAATGCTGACCGAAACAACGATCGATTCAGTTAGAAATTAGCGTCCGACAGGCAAAACGCGACTCATAAGCTCGTGATAATGTGAAACATGACCTTGAGAGTCTGCTTGAACAGATCGGTTTTTCTTCTTTTCTCTCTCTCGCGCGAATTATCACCTTTTCTCCTCCACGAACACGTTCTAAACCTCCTAGTGTCGAAGCTTTGTATTCTTTCCCTCCATTCACTCTATAAATTCCATGTTTCTTGGCAAGTATGTGGAAATCGCTTGTTAATCCATGGAGAGCTTTATCAACGCACGTTAAAACAGGACGTACTGAAGCAAAGACCTTCCTCGCTAGCTTCTAAGAACATTTGCGTGGACTGCCTTGCTTTCGTAAGGCTAGTAACTCATAGTCGGCGGCCAAACACTCTCTTTGACTTAACAAGAGATGTATTTGGAATAGTAAAAAAAAATCGTAAATAGATCGACACAGCAAAGGTACAGAAAGTTTTATCGGCAAAAAAAGAAGCTTTCCACTGTTTTTCAACTGTCACGTCCCTGTTGAACTGATGGGATCACAGGCGTTCGGAATCTTGATAATATAGTATGAAGCGATGCATCATGGGATATATAAAATTGCCCCCTTTGTACAAAATGTTCCATCATGGTAGTAAAATGATATCAAGGTATAAAAAGTCACATGGTATCAAAAAAATAAAATAACAGTGGTCGGTGGATTCTATCACGGGAACATTTCATAGGACATGTAACGTTAACAAATAATTTTGAAACAAACGGCGTGCCATAAACTTTAAGTGTAAAAGAGCTGGTACTCTTAACATGATAATTATTACACATTATAAAATAACTGAGATAGCACGCGCGATCTGATTGGTCAAAAACCTATGGTTTATTATACCGGTAAACCCATAGAAAAAGGCATCCGGAACACGAGCCATAAACAAAACGGGCTATTGATCTGCAAACAACAATTTTAGAAAGAATAAAAAACAGAACGAGTTACTTACCCAGCCCTTCTTAATATTAAAAAGTGTTGGTTCCACATTTTATTACAGAGCATCACAATTCGCTACTTTAAAAGTTATAAAGTACAAAGCTGGAAAGCAGTTTACATTTCACGGCGATGCCAAATCGCAGAGAAAGACAACAACTATGTAAATTTCTGATGTAGAAAGTTTTCAGGAAAGCTTAACCATGTGCCAACCAGCAACAAAACGGAGAGTTTTAGCATTCTTGATTTATTTTATGTCAAAATTAAATTCCTGAATGAAAAAAATTGTTCCGAAAAGAGATATCTGATCAAGTTATCGTACAAAATCGGCCGACGCAGATTGTAATTAAGCTGTAAACGATGATGAAAGATGTCAGAGTTTCGCGCTGGTTTTTTTCCAACATTTGCACAAATTATTCGGTAATATCGATGCCATAACCTACTTCAAACCACCTGACTTCACAAATCGACAAATATTAACGCTAATATGTGGCTACCAGTGCCGTAGCCAGACCAAACGGCCAACCGAGGCAGGCGGGAGTTGCTAGGGGGGTTCGGGGGCATGCCCCCCGAGAAATTTTGAACTTTAGTCTCTCGGAAATGCGATTTGCAGCGTTTTCTGGGCCTTTCGGTAACTTTTTTTCCAGTTAATTCAAGTGGAATTTAAAAAGCAATAATCAGAAACAAGCTACATAATCTGGGTGACCGTTAACCTCGCCAATGGTTTTGATCAGTATTTGTTCAAAAAAAATTTGAGTTAACGTACGTAGCCCCTTGAGATCGATGATATGGTAATTTTTTCATAGTATATTGACTGAATTGCTGAATTCTTTGTAATATCATGATGCGTTAAAAATATCCGATGATCACTTATGTAAAATAAAAATGATCGGCGAAATTCGTCAAAATTTTACCGAGGCGAGTGCCTCGGTTGGCCTCATACTAGCTACGGCGCTGGCTATGGCAAAGAAACCTTTCTCCAAACTTAGAGCTACCACTGACATATTTCCATCGGTCGCTGTACATACAACGTTACAAGCGACAACTTCGCAAATGCAGCAACGTCGTTACCGCAACATTTCTTGATCATGATAAAGTCCAGAAAACAGATCTTAAACCAATGCAGCTGGTAAAAAGTGAATGAAGTCCTCCATTACAACAGCTGCCAGTTTCGTCTGTAAGCACAAAATGTTTACGGATCGACTCAACAAAACAGCTGCGTACAGCGTGATGTTCAATTTTCTACTTCTGTAGTAAACAAACTTCATTGTACCTTCCCATGAATATGTGTTGACTTTTCCTGAAAAACAGCTTTCATAAGTTATCATGTAATGAGAGCAAAAACTCGTGTTTTAATGTACTGCTGTTTGTTGTTTGACTGAACTGAGTTTTGAGAAAGTTCGGCGCTTTTAAATCGTTAATCATGATTGGCTCTAAAAGCTTGTAAACCACTCGCCTTCGGCTCGTGATTTACAAGCTTTTCTCGTGTTCTCCCAACATCCCGCGTGGGTTATCACGCCGGTAAACCCATAGAAAGTGTGGTCTATTGCTTAAATAAAGCCTTTCTACTGTCCTAGTGAATATATATAATATTTGTTTTGACGTGGTGATCTACAATGAGCACATTCCACAGGACATCCTTTCCTTAAGGAATGACTTTTCACACACATAGGCAAGAATCGCAATAAGATAAAAAGAGACATTGGCCGTCACATTTCAAACGATTTAAACTTCAACAAAAAGAAAAAAAACTTAAAAGCGACCAATCCTACCATCTTTTGAAAATTACACTGATAAAAAGTGCCAATGACAGCTTGAGAGAAATCTTTATTCAATGGATGTACACACACACACTCTAGCCACAAACACAGAGAAATTTGCAATTAATTAAACTTTAACAAATAGTGAAGAAAACCCCCACAAGGTACTCATCGTAGAATCTTTTGAAGGAGACGATAAAAAAGCGCAGTACGCTAGCTTCAAACACATCTCATTTAAAGGTGGCTCCGTTATTAATACAGGAGCATTGAGCTATGACTGACTTTTCGTTATAACTTTTTTGTTTTCAACGCAATGGCTGCGAAACTTTTCAAAGAACAGCAGATATCATTCGGCAATCATATGAAATATCCCGATTTTTTGCGGAATTAGCGCTTAAAAGGACCCCTCTGTTCAAAGAAAATCGCTTCCAGTAAAGAAAATTGTTGGTATTTTCGACTGAAATTTCTGGTATCAGCTTTTATTGATATGATAAATATGCTACAGAAATTTCAGAAAAATCGTTGTAGCAGAAGTCCGTAACTTAAATGCGGTCAAAATTCAGCTGTGAAATTGTTGTTGAATTTCAATAACAAATTGCTACCTGAGATAGCCAAGTCACCAGTTTGAATTTTCGGGACAGGTAATTTCACTGTTTTGTTATTTTTAAAACAAAAGGCGAATGCAAATCGTGCTATTCTTTAAAAAGTACTTTTTAGTTTCACTAGAAGCACTATAAATTGCTCCAAACCTTGCTCTGGAGTCGAATTTCTTGTTCCTCGAAAATTTCTAAATATCCTTTAGCAGTTGTGGCTGAAAATCCTGCTACATACATTTGTGTGTATTGCAATTGCATCTTCAACGGCTTTCACTGCTGTTCGTTGCTTCCAGTTCAAGAAAAAGGTATTGCAATTGAACGCTACCTTAGATCAAAGCTCAGATAGAACTGTCAACACCTTTGCTTATGACTACAAAATGAGAACGGGCGGCAGTTCTGCGAGGAGTTCGCACCTCGCCAATGGGGGACGAACAACAATGAAACCCATGCCTGCGAACCGGTCTTTTTATGGCAGAACAGTCTTTAACTAAGGTTTTAACTCTTCTGGCAAGTTTTTTCCAACCTCTTCACTCGACAGTTTCTGCTCCCCTCTTCCCGCTTCTGGAACTGTTCTTAGCCATGAAAAAGTACTCACGGAGACAAAGACAGGGTGTGGGAAAATGTCGTATATAGGTGTTGATCGTTGATTGACATCTCTTCTGATTAAGCCTTTTCAGTATCCCACCCACACTCGGGCACGGCCGGACGAACCGGAACGTTCCATTTGATTTTTATGTCTCCATCACAGAGGACCAACTACTGGCCAGGTGAAAGAACAATACCCCGCGATAAACCGATTTCGTTTGCCATAATAAATACTCAATTTTTGACCAAAATTTCTACCAGTATCCTGCCAGTGTCTATTATTTGGCATAACTACTGCAACATTTTTCTAGAAACCCGTGATCTCTACTCTCCCCATGCCCCAGAATTTCGGTGTCACTCGCGCGGAGTTACCATTTGCTCTCTATTCCGCGATATGACCCTGACCCAAGACTCTGGCCAACGCCGCCGCAATGTACTCTGCTATTGCCATTGGACTACTTGTCGGAGTTACTGTTCTTTCTGTGGGTGTGTTTGGTGCCATGGCGTATGCCGTAGCGTCAAGAAAGACAAAGGACAAGGATTCGAAATACGGACACCAGTACCCAGTTTCTTCACACGGAATTTTCCCCGGACGTATATGCCTAGAAGTGGTCACCCTTAATACAAAACTTACTGTGATTAGTAATACATATGGAACTAATAGAACAAACTGGTACTTCTTTTGGCGGACTTCCAAGGCATATTATGGTTAAGGAGTGTTGTTGACACTTGTGCGATAATCAGTATATGTATGTGAGTGAGATCTCAAGATGGCCATTTCTCTTAAGAAACTTTCAAATTTACTCAGTGCGTATAACTTGAATAAACACATGGCAGAATTTACGGAGGAGATGAACATTATAGCAATTATCTGCTGAATTACTAGAGCAAATTAGTATAGTTGAGTTGTCAAATTTATTCATTACCAAAATAAAAAGCTTATATGCACAAAACAATGTCTGTTCCTTTTAATTGCATATTACTTACATTAGCCCAAAAGCGTCGGACTACGACAAGAAAAACCTTATACGTTCTTGATACTCTATAACCAATCCAACTAACTAGCCAACTAAGAAGTAACTGACGATTTTTTCAAGTTCGTTCGATTGTCATGTCACTGTTATTAATTTCTCTAAATATGTTAATTCTTTCTTCGTCAGAATCTTGTCCTTCTTGGACCCGAAACTTTCTTTTTAATTTTGTTTCTCTCTCTAGAGGCTCAGGATCAGGTTCGGCTTCAATCTTCATTCTGATGAAATAATTAAGCAATTTGTAGTAAAAGTAAGCTAGAGTTCCAGTGCCAGCCACGGTAACAAAAGCGATGATCAGCCATGCAAGCATTGAAAGCTGTCCACTCATATGAAGTAAATGTTCTCTGCAAGCTTCTGCACTATTCCAAAAAAGCAACAGCTTAAAACTTCTTCTCGCTCTCAAGCCTCCGTTCCGTCTTCTGTACCACTTCAAGATGACAAATATCCCCAAAATATTGATATTCGCGACTTGTTTCGCTGAATTTGTAGATTATGAACAGCCGCGGTAAAACATTTCATCGCTGACTCGACATGGTTGATTGGCATTTTGGATGAATGGGCACAAAATCGGTTCGTAAATAAATGAATCATTAGCCGACTACAAGCATCGTTTCTAAACCAAGGAAAACACAATTTGGTCTTCCATTTTTTTAACTGGGAGAAAACACTTCTGCGTTTAATAAGTATATACTTGTGGTACTCTTTTAACAGGAAAGTTTCACGAATATTGGCTTATGATTCTATTTCACCAAGCATACAAGATTTGAGTTTTTAAATGAGTACATAATTACAATAGACTTTAATCTAAGAAGGTAGAGGGTCATCTTATTAAGTCATGATCACGTTCCAACTGAAGTAAACAGAAGATATGAAAACTTTAACATTACATAAGGTGTACTACAGTATAAATCAATTCTTAGCTTGCAACCACAAAGACAAGGCTGCCAGGGAGCTTTGGGGGTCAAAACAATAGAATTTTTGCTCGAAGAATGTAGATGAAAATAACGAAAATAGAGTTTAGTTCCCAGAGGAGAGAATTCCTTTTGTTCTTGACCACCAACATAGCCGCCATGACGTCACGTTCAAACCTGCAATACTACAGCTAATAAAATTGGTACAAAGTAATAGACAAGTTTCAGAGCAGTGAGATTCAATCTTCTCGGCGTCACCCAAAAACCATGGTAAAAACATTAGTGATTATGCTGGGCTGGAGTTATTAATCTCCTAAATCTGACGCACTTTTGTTAGTGTTTCTATGTTTCTTACGAATTCTTGCATATGATTTTGAAAGAAAACAAAATGCTTCCTAGTGCAATTAAGTAACCAGGCCTTCGAAAATGCACTGGGCATGAGTTAAACTCGTGGAAGTATTCCATTCCTGAAATCATAGAAATCTCTGCCGTTTTATCGGCAAGGTACATTTCCACTGTGTGAACAAAAACAAGCAAGCAAATCAACAAACAAAAAACAAATATAGGATTGTGGGTCTTGTAAAAAACAAACAAACAAACAAACAAAAGCAAATGTATACGTAATTAAGTCATCCAATGACCGTGAGACAGTAAACTTTAAAGTCCTGATCCACGCCATTCAGTTTTCCTGTTAACACTTAAAACGCATCAAAAGTTCCTGTCCGCATAAGCTAGCGCATTTACGCAGTTTGCGATCGTTCACACTAAGCCATCTAAGAAAGACATGCGTTGCCTTTTTGTTCTTATCTACAGTTTTCAGATGAGTTCAGTATTTAGAATGTGCCCCGATTTCACCGCTCAGAATGATGCGCGAGTCATAACTTCAGTACTTATGAGAACCTCCATTAGCTTTGATTTTGTAAATATATATTTGCATCAGTTTGATCAATAACCGTATGGCTGTTGCACTGCAAACCCCTCAAGGGAGGGGGGGTTGGAGCTGCAACCACCCCACCCCCTCCTTTTTACCACGATTTATCAGTATTAGTCATTATTATTGCTTGTAAGTATCTGCAAGACCCAGCAACCGCCAGGGCTCGGACTTCCGCACTGTCTCAGCGAGGATGGCTGTGCTTGAAATCTGTCTTATCGCCATTGGCGTGCTGATCTTTGCGGCTGCAAATGTTATGGCAATCAAGCACTATGTTAGCGGCAAGGCGAGGATTGATGATGAGAAATCAAGACCTACCTATCAGCCTGTCGAGCGGGACAGCAATGGCCATTTATACTACTGAGGCTGAGGCCCTCTGCTATCATTCTAAAAGGGTGACTAGTTCGTAGGATTATGGGGTTTGTTTTTTCTCCTGGTCAGCCTCTTTATAAAGCGATTGTACGCATGATGTTTGCTTAACTGATGCACTACAATGCAACGAGGCAACACGGCAATTATGCTAAATCACATCAATGTGGGGAAACTTTTAGGAAAATATCACTGTATATAAAATGGTTAGAAGTCATTCCTGAAAGAAGAACCGCAGAAGAAGAATTTAATGGAGGAACAGATTAGAACACGTTTTATCAAGCAGAACTTATTGTATAAAAAGCATGATCATTGTGCCACATTCTTCGCCTTTCATCTTGTTGGTATGGTGATATTTAGCCAGAGAAGTTTATCGTTTTATAATTCAAGATAGAGTCTTAAAGTCTTACAAGTCTTCACCTACTGGGTTTACTTATAATTATCTAGAATTCTGTTACTTTCAGTTGACAAGACCTCAAAACAGGCAAAGTAATTGTAGATTTAATATATCACTCAGTGACAGTCGTTTACCCAACATCAGTTACCACTACAATTCAACCAAACAGTAGGATTAATACTCAGTACATGTGTTTTTGCCATGACTTCTTGTTTTCTCTATCACGTCTATTTTAAACTCATTCTTAATCTGATTGGCTCTCATTGGAAGCCAGATTGATTTTGTCACGAATCTCAGTCACTTCTTTTTTGTTCCAAATGGAATCTGTTCCGCTAAATCACCGTGCGGCATCCTCAGTTGGCATATGTTGCTCTAAATCGCATCATTTATGTTTTGAATACACAATGAGACAACTTAAGATACCAGGTTCTGCATTTTTATTAACCAGATACTGATTCAATAATTATACTGATACTGACTAAAAGTCATGGCCCGGCTGTAATTGGCGATTAAGTTGTGTTATTTCAAATTGAGCGCGCGTCAAATCAATTTTAGACCAAACATTGACAAGCAAGAAAGAGTTTTAGGAAAGCACACATCCGCTTTTTCGTGGCAATCGAATGCGTTTTTAAACATGGCGGATATATAAGCTTATTTAAAAAAAAAAAAACATTGAGATGCACGGTATTGAAAAAGTGCACGATGATTTGAATGTGGTTTACATAACAAAATATATACGCATCATGAGATTAATCCCGACAGCTGCAAAGCGATGACAAAAAAATATTTGTTAATAATGTAACAATTTATCATAAAGAAATCTGCCTGATATCTCGTGGATTTGCGGACAAACCTCTGTGGCCAACACTGAAATGACCTAACTATAGCCATATGGCTATAGTTAGGTCATTCTAACGAGGTTAAAGTTCTTTATGATTACAGTGAAATCTGCTCTTTTTGCAACATCAATTGGGTGGTGTCAGTTTGTATTGGCAAGGATACTTAAACAGGGCCTTAAGCAGTGATATCAACATCCTAGGGACGATCCAAGGTTTATTTGCCACGTCTTCTAACAGCTTTAAACCAATAGAGCGACCCTGTGGTGAACACATTGCTCTGCGCCAGACTTTTAGCAGCAATCCCTCGGTTTCAGTGTTTACGATCCGAAAGAAGTTTATCGCCAAAATTACACGATTTTGAGCACCGGTGAGGTCCTTGATGAAGGGAGCTATGTCACCGTTCTTCAAGATTCTTGGTGGCAGCGATGACTGCTGTTGACATGTATCGTTGAGATTGGTTTGAAAATGTGTAGCTGCAATGAAGTCTACCGATAGTGCCCATCCCATCCCAAAGTTCTTCTCTGGTTCTGATAGTAGGCTGGCTTCTTCAGTGAATAGGGGAAGCCCTAGGGAGTGACAAAACAGTCAAAATTCGTGAGGAACTTATCACATAAGAACATCGATAAGTTAAGAATAACTGCCAAGAGATCGTTAGATAGTATTTTTTTTTTTTAAGACTTATCTAGCTTTCTTAGGAGACTTTTTGTCATCACATGCGTCATCACCATCCAATACAATGTCAGTTGATCCTATGGATACAAGCTCCCTGGTAAGGCTCAATTTTAAAGTGAATTCTTTTCAAGTTAACCCCGTCTCTTCGCTCAACACAAAGAAAAGAAGGGAAACGCTGGCGTTCCTTCCATCCTTCTCTCCCCGATCCCCTCTCCCTTATTTTTTTCCTCCCTCGTTCTTCTCTTTTTTACCCTTCCCCCTCCGTCCCCCCACCCCACCCTTTAACGCCTGCTAGGCTAGAAAAAGTTCGATTTATTTCGCTATCCTGTTCCAGTAAGACGAGAGTCCTTTTTGGGGTGGATGGATTAAGGACTGTTGATTGACTCACCGTGTTTAATAGATGTGGTGTGCGCCTTCCACATCAGTGCTACTGTGGCATCGTGATCGGATGCAGAAGAAGCAACCTTAATTCGCCGGAAAAACTCTGTCCAGTCCTGAATCACCTCACCATGTTTTACCTTGCACTCTTCAATACTGGTACAGAACTTTTGTTTGACTTTCTCGCTCACGTTGGCTGGTTTGGTGATATACAAAGGATACTTAAGCGGTGAGAATATCCCAGAATTCAAGGCTCCCAGGAAAGGAAGCACAGAGAGGTAGTAGTTCATATCGGCCCACCAGCTGGTGGGAGATACGCAATAGTCTCCACATCCAACATTACCATGGTTACTCCTCATGTCACGAAGGCGACCGGACATCTTTTGCCATCCGAACTGAAGCGGCAGTCCCCAGAGGAGATTCCCAGTGTTATTATACCCCCAGGAATTAAAGAAAGGCTCCGAGTGTTTGACCATTAGCTTAAAAACTCCCATTCTCTGTAGATAATTCCAAGGATCGATGATTGTCTGCGTTTTGCCCTGTATAACTCCAACTGGAAACTCATTTAACGAGCCCGGGGCATCTCGCCAGCCCTGTGGATAGTGTGTGGCCTGGGATACGTGTACAGGACTCGATAAGTGGATTATTACTGTACACATAAGCAGTAACCAACGTAAGAGAAACGTGACCATGATTTCTTTTTAAGTGTACGTATACTTGTAATTTTGCAGTCTTGATCAAATGCTTATGAAGCTGCAAAGTAAATGCAAAAAACATTAAAGCGCAAGTAAATTCTTTGATTTTTTAACTTCGTCTAATTACTGGTAATTAATTTCTTTTATTTGGATCTGACGCGTCCGTGTTGTCACCCTATTCCTTATTACACAATTAAAGTAGGGTATCCTCAGCTGAGGTCATCCAATGCGACTTGATCATGTGAAACTCATGCCGATCAACAAATCCTATTTCCCATCTCTCCCCCCGTCCCCTCGGGAAATTAAAGTGACGAAGCAAACTAAGACAAAAACCCGAGAAACGCTTTTAAAATCTTTGATATTTAGTCTATTCGTCATTTTCAGTTTCCACCAATTTCATAAACACATCTAAAATTAAAACATAGCCAACAAAATGCCCTAGGGTCATGAAGGGTAAATAAAAGGTGGGCTAATGTTCGGCTCCGGGAAATTTTTTTTTTTTTCAGGGGGAGAGGTGTGAGATCCTCGTGAAATAGAAAGATGCATCACACATTATTTGTATTTCCTGTAATTACCCAACAAAGAAAAAAAAAACATAAGAAGAAAAATGACAGAATTTTACGCTCAATACTTCGAAGGTGACCAAAAAGGGATTGCAACTTTCTAAGCCCTCACAGTAATTTCCTGCTATCGTGTGGATAACATCTTTAAGTTGGCCCTTTTCTGTAACTCCGTAGACTAGACACTTAACCCAGTTTTGGTCATTTCAGACAGCTATCATGATATTACTGTAACGCAAAAAATTGTTTAAAACTCACCTTAAACGTTTTGAAACAATTGGTAATGCAAAGCGATATCACGGTGACCCCTTGGGTACGGAAATTTCCTTCGTGAGTGAATGACTTTCACGTGGTTTAGATGGCCGAAGTTGAACTTCTTGATTGACAAGCTCCCAGCCAATCAGAAAGTATTCTGAAGTAATATATCAAACATGAGACGCAGTGTTTCATCACCAGATGAAACACCGAGAAGAGAGTTGAAAATACGACGCGCAGCGGAGTATTTTTGACGAACTTCGAGGTGTTTCATCTGGTGATGAAACACTGTGTCGAATGTTTGATATTTCTTCTCAAACAAAATCGTTTTTGAAGGAGAAATTAAGGATGCAAATACTGAGCAGTTTTTCATCCGATTTCCAAACACTCATTAAACATTAATTTTCTTTGTATTTTCTTTATGAATTATTAATGAGTTTGAGAAACAAATATGACAGCCATGACACTTCATTGAAAAAACACCTGGTATTGTTTTTAGGGCTTTATAGGCCGGACACTGTTTGGAACATTTAGTCTCGAAATATTGTACAGTTGTTTTCTTTCGTTACTGTCTCGCTGCAAGAGAGTGAAAACTCACTTGCCTCATGTAACTTATGACATCATATCTCCTAACGATCCGTAACCCTAACAGTAACCGATTGTTATCCAATATTCCAAAATGTGTCTCGACTGAGGATTGAATCTGAGAACAGCCGAGGGAAATGACGGAGGTTTCTCCCCTAGCCCCTGAGCTCCTTGTACATCCGATGGCTCTGAGAAAAACACAAAATGACGTTTACGTTCACCCATGCAAAGGAATGAATCCAAGACAGTCTTGGATCCTGGACTCTACGCTGTGGATTCCGGATTCTAGGTACTGGATTTCGGATTCTTTGTCATTGTAACTCCGGTGATTCCAGTCATTCCCTGAGCTGAGATTACGTACGTATTCCAAATTCAGTCAAGGATTCTGAAGGCAAAGTGAATTATATTTTTTGTATCTACAGTAATATTTTCCTGGTAAAAATCTAGTAAAGAATTCCTCTTCACGGCGACTGTTCATTGTGGATTAACTGGTTCACGTATTCACAGAGGTCTGGTCCAATGCTTGCTGTGGTTGACTGGGATAAGTTGGTACTAAGTGTTCTTAACTGCATGGCCGGCGACAAAACGGCAGCCACGTTGACTCTTCCTTTGGGTTCTAATTCAAAACCCTCTCTCTTCGTCACAGCTTGACGTTGCGAACAACACGAAAACAGTGACTGTCTGAACTCAGGGATTCTCAATGCATAAACGACTGGATTTAAAAAAGAGTTAGAAAAATTAAGAATAACTACGATGAAGTTAAACAGATATCCTCGTCGTAAAGTCAACTTCTCGACAAGGTTTAGATAGTTGTTTATCACCAAAGGCAGCCACGACGTAACAGCAATGACGGATACAAACAGCAACGTTTTTGTTATGCATTTGTTTTTTGTGGATCTGATTTGCCCGGGTTGTAAAGCGATGTGTAGCTGTTGAAACTTTCTCCAAATACCAATGTTACAGCAACAAACTATGGCTAGACAAGTCAAAGGGAATGACACCCAAAGATAGAAAGCGTGTTTGCTTGAAAGAAGGTAAATTGGTGTGACCGTCATCGAGGAAACAATAATGGCGAGAGTCCACACCATAAATATTGCAATGCGGTGTGCTCTCATCGATAGAGTTTTGTGCTTCAGTGGCCAAAAGACTGCGAAAAATCTTTCACAGGATATAAAAACTGCAGACATTAGCGAGGCCTGTGAGAAAATAGTATCCCAGATGAAATAAAAAGGTTTCAAAGATGCTCTAGAAGGCCATAGATAAAAGAAAGGCCCAACAAATAGGTATGTATACATGGGCACAGAAACAGCCCCTAACATGGTATCAGCAAACGCCATGTTTATAACTAGATGCAAACTTTTCTTGCGAAGGTTCCTTTTCATTGCGAAAAAAACAATTGTAAGCAAGTTTCCCCCGACAATTAAGACAGATTCAAACAGGTAGACGCTGCAAAGTGCAATTCCATCTACTCGGAGCCTCGAGGATGGCGATGGTAGTGAACTGTTCGAGCTTGTAGAAGTGGATATGTTTTCCATTTGAGTCTCGATACAATCAAAATACCAGGGAAAAAGAAGCTTGTTTTGGAGTAGAAAAAGAATTGGCTTGAAGCGGGAAACTTCAGTGGTGCAATGACTTAATTAACAATGATGCAACAGAACACTAACTGAGTGATGAAATGAGGTTTTTCTTCCTCATTATATTCGATATGTCTATGCCTTATTCTAACGAACCAAAATATACATATACTCAGCTCTATAATCGCAATAACTCCGTTTCCACGTACTCACATGCAGCGACAACTTGAGCAACTCCCGTTTTCAAATGAAACGTCACGAAATTAAACGTAGACACAAGAAAATGATTAGTTCATGGTTACATGTAATACATTTACAGGTATCTATTTGCTTGGCAAATTTTCTTCAAGTCTGTCAGCTCTAAAATGCCACCCGCTTTAGTAGAATAATATTACAAGGCACCGCTCCTTTGAGTAAGAATACAGATTCTTACTTCAAATTTCGCTTAACCTGGTGTCAAACTTTAAACTAATTGTAGAGCTTGTTTTGTTTTCCTTTTTGCTTTTTCGCAAAAAAAAAAATGTCTCTTAGGTTTAGTCGAAAGCATCTAATTTTTCATAATTTTGTCAAGAGATTCATTTGCATTTAAACAAGGTCTCTTTCCTTACTTTTTTAATGTCCGCTTTCAGTCTGCATGATCTTCATATTTTTTGTGCTTACTTGTGTCAATATGATAACAGATCCTACCATTTATGGCGGCTTTAAATCGAACTGGCTTTTTTATTCTGATCAGACGAACAACAACATATGTCAAAGAAAACGTGTCAAACGCTTTTATTAGGGTTCGCTGTTTGCTTGCAAAAACAAACTTTAAGTTAATTTAAGGTTTGATGACGTGGGCATCAGCTTTAAAAACACCAACTGGAAATATACTAACTCAGCAGAAACTGAAGAAATACTGGGAGTTCACCTTTGTCACATGAATCGGTACAGAGAAAACGAACATCAAGGCCAAATTTGGTTAAATATTCAGGCAAAGCAGGTTTTTGATAGCATAAAAACAGGAAAAAATTATATTGTTATAATTTTATAAGGCCAGCTGGTAATGCAGAGCTTTCATTATAATAAAAAATATAATGACAATCTTTATTAAAGATGCCTCCTTCACCCTAAAGTGGTTTACAGAAGGGTCCTCCTAAAATATATTGGCAATAACTTATCCCGTGCGTTTCTTCAAATAAAAGATTTTCGACGAGTGTTCTGTTTACCAAATGCGCTTCGCTTAACACAGTTGAAATACGCCCGGCCATTGTGCCTGGGCGTGGCCGATCAGGGTGTACATCCAGAAAATTGTGGGTAGGGGAAGGGGGGTGCTGGAGGCTCTTAGTAGTGCGCATGCTTATGGAATGTGACAGGATAACAGAGGATTGAATCTGAGTAACAGCCGAGGGAAATGACGGAGCTTGTTTCTTCCCTTGCGCCCGCGCTCCTTGTACATCCGATGAGAAAACATACGCCCGAGTGTAAGAGAATCCAAGACAGTCTTGGATCATGGACTCTACGATGTGTATTCCGGATTCTAGGTACTGGATCCAGGATTCCTTGTCAATGGTACTTCGGATATTCCAGTCATTCCCTGAGCTGGATTGCAGATTCCAAAGTCAAAGATTCCGGAAGCAAAGTAATTACAATTTTTGTATCTAGTAACAGTAGTATTTTCCTGGTAAAAATTATTAAAGAATGTCTTTTCATGGCGACTGTTCATGGTTGATCACAGCCTCCTGCACGTGTTCATAGAGCTCTGGTCCAAAGCTTGGAATGGGTAACTGGGATGAGTTGGTAATGCTCTTAACTGCATCACCGGCGGCGAAACGGCAGCCATGTTGACTCTTCCTCTGGGTTCTAATTCACTAGCCTCTCTCTTAGTTACAGCTTGACGTCGCGAGCAACACGAAAACAGTGACTTTCTGAACTCAGGGATTCTCAGTGCATAAACGACTGGGTTTAAGAAAGAGTTAGAATAATCAAGAATATCTACGATGCCATTAACAAGATAACTTCGACGAAAATTCAACTTCTGAAAAAATATTAGATAGTTGTTTATCACCAAAGGGAGCCAGGACACAACGGCAATGAAAGAAACTAACAGCAACGTTTTCGTTAAACGTTTGTTTTTTGTGGCACTGAATTGCCCGATTTGTAAAGCGAAGCGTTGCTTTTGACACTTTCTCCAAATGCCTATGTTACAGCAACAAACTATTACTAGATAAGTCAATGGAAACGACACCCAAATACACCATGCGTGTTTTTTTGATAGTAGGTAAATCGGCACGATCGTCATCGTGGAAACAATGATGGCGAGAGTCCACACCATAAATACTGCAATGCGGTGTGCTCTCATTGATAGAGTTTTGTGCTTCAGTGGCCAAAAGATTGCGAAAAATCTTTCACAGGATATACAAAAACTGCAGAAATTAACGAGGCTTGCGAGAAAATGGTATCACAGATAAAGAACGAAAGTTCCAAAGATGCTCTAAAAGACCACAGATTAAAGTGCGGTCCTACCCATAAGTATATATACAAAGGTAAAGACACCGCTCCTAACATGACATCAGCAAACGCCATGTTTATAACTAGAGGCAAACTTTTCTTGCGAAGCTTCTTTTTCATTGCGAAAAAAGCGATTGTGAGCAAGTTTCCCGCCACAATTAATACAGCTTCAAACACGAAAGCACTGCACAGTGCTATTCCATCTGCTCGGGGTGGAACCTCCATCGAAGATAAAGATGGCACTGAATTGTTTGGGCTTGTAGAAGTAGATATATTTTCCATTTGAGTCTCGACACAATGGTAAGCAATTAAAAACTTCTTGTCTTGGGGTAGATAAAAGTTGGCTTCAAGTTGTGCAACTGACTTGACACCGAAGCAACCCCGGAAAACAAACTATAAGTGCAATGAGTTATTCTGTCATTCCCTATTCAAATAACGTAGTCAATATATCCAAACAATATGTCCGTACAATTGTTTGGAAGGCGTTCTATACACCTAAAGCTACCTAAAGTCCGCAGGCTACTTTAAATAACTGGTATCAGCATGCGCAAACAAAAAATATCAAAGTGTAATTTTGCGATAATTCCTTCTGCATGTACCCATATAGTGCCAAACCTTGACAAACTAAACCCCATTTTTAAAGAGTCGCAACAAGCGGAAGCCGAAAATGACTCATTTTGGAAACTTTAGGTCTGAGGAGGGTAAAAATCCTTTAAAAAAAGCTGAGCACTGGTTTTAGTCAGAAATTAAACTCACGGCTCCTTTGTGTAAAACATAATGACATGATTTAACAATCGGTTTACTGTAAACTGCGGTAAAGCTAAGAATTTAATAGCTTGTTGTGTTGTCATCTTTCTTATTTCGGACAAACAAGTACAGAGTTTATGTTTTTCCTCGAACTTCTCTGAATATATTGAAATCATCTAACGATGTCGTTTTGTAGTGAAGTGGAGTTAAGGATCGGATACGAAACTTATCTCTTGAAAAAGAGATAAAACCTTACGTTAGCTGTCAAGATGGTCATTTGTTTTATCCACAACTCAAAAGGCCAGCTGGTGATGCAAAACTTTTATTAGCAATAACAATATTTTTCAAAGAATATATTCTCAACTTTTGATGAGTTTATATTTCACAAATGTGCTTCCATTTCTTTTCAGAATTGTCACAAAAATAGCACGTGGTATTTTTCCATAGATAGCCATATTGCATTGTTGTTTTGGCAGAGTCTGGCAATGCGCGCATGAAGCTGATAAGGAACTGATCAAAAAAAAAATAAATAAATAAATACTGAAAGAGGGGGCCGTGGCTTATGTTATATGAGCTTTATATACATATTATACCATTCTGATTAAAGAACACTTGAAGCATTTACACAGAGTTGCCGAAAAAAAGTGTTTTTGCTTGAGTGTGAAGGGAGGGGAAAGTGAAGGGGTGACCACCCCCCAGCAGCACTCCCCCCCGGGGCTAATCCAATCCGCCTAGGTTTATCACAAGTTGGTGCTCACAATTTCCTGTTCGGACCATTCCTCCTTACGACCGCCGTCTTTTGTTAGTTTTCGTAGTTCAACTATCGACGTCAAAGTGGCGGCACGCGTTCTGTCATCTCTTTCTTCAACTCCGTCGTTTATGACAGTATGGCGTCTTAAAAAGCGCAAACTCAGCCATTGCCTAAACACAGGGATCCGTAATACGTAGACGACTGGATTTAAGATGGAGTTTGAAAAATTAATAACGTTAATAATATAATAAAACAAAACGTTCCGAGAGATATCAGCTTCATGGACAAAAATTAAATAGTTGGCGATGACCAAAGGAAGCCAGGACAGAACTGCAATGGCAGAAACAAAGAGTAAGGTATTTGTCAAGCGTTTGTTTTGCGAGGCTCTGTTTTGCTGTTGTGAAGCGATGTTTCTTTGCTTGAACTTTCTCCAAATGCTAAAGTTGCAGCCGCAAACAACGAAGAGGAAAATCAAAGGAAATACCATCCAGGAAAAAACAGCTGCTCTGATGTTTTTGAGGTGGCTAACAAGGTAGTGAACTATGTAGACAAGAACAGCTAAAGACCAGACCATAGCGATGACAATGCGATACGCCCGCATCGAAAGTGTTCGTTGTCTTAGAGGCCAGTAGACGGCGAAAAATCGCTCACATGATATGAAAACTGCAGAAATTAATGAAGCCTGTGAAAAAATGGTATCACTGACATCCCAAAAGGTAAGCAAAGGTGCTTGTATTTCATGTGCAACATGCCATAGCTGATATGAGGGTCCAACCCATACATAGAGGTACAAAGGAAGGCAAAGTGCTCCTAATACAACATCAGCAAAGGCCATGTTTATAACAAGAAACAAGCTTTTCTTGCGAGTTTTCCTGTCAAATGCGAAGAAAACAATTGTTAGTGAGTTTCCTACGACAATTAACACAGCTTCCAAAACGAAAGTGCTTAATAGTAGAATTCCCTCTGTACTGGAAGGGATGTTCCCTGCAGATAATGAAGTCGTATTATTGGTGACTGTCATGATAAACTTGCAAGAAGTTCTTTAAGCACCTCAATGGAACAAATGACTTTCTTGTGAAATCTTTTTGCAGAAGGACAAGCACGAAGGCAACAATCTAATCTTCTCGGTGAGTCGTGCTTAATTAATGACTCAGATAACAAGTATTCATAATCATAATTATATATTATTTATAGTGACGTTGAACGTTTGGCATACAAACTTGAATTTTGTAAAATAATCAACAAACTTATAAAAGAATAGTGAATCTACCCTAAAAATACAAGGACAACGTGCCAACAATTAAGTGCAATTTCTAGCAAGCAATTCAACAATTTTGTGCCAAATTAAAATGAAAGATTTAGCCACAATATTCAATTTGCTGCAAATAATTGTACGCCTTTAATTAATCAAGTTATCTGTAGTGTTTTTTCGGGTGAATTTTAAGGTAGCTTATATGTTCTTTTTAATATCTTTACTCCTGTACATATTATCACCAAAAAATCACCTTTCATAAAATACACCTACATGAAAATGTTTATTTAGATCACATATTAACTGTTGTGAGTTAGAAATAACAACTTTTATACATTGCCGCTTAGTCCTTTTTCTCTGTATCGTACGTTCTTCTTGCGTGATAAGATAAGGTTACTTTTCTCTACTTCTAAATTAAAAGAATAAATTTCATTACTCCCCGGAGTTTTGCCCAAAAAGATTATGCATTAACCATAAACCATAATGAATATGTAAGGTAAGAAATGTTCATCGCTTTTCTTTTTTGAGAGGGGTTTTTTGAACAAGTCCGAATGCTTTAAGGCCCAACATTGAACAGACATGTTGGTAAGTTTAGAGGGGACGCCAAACGTCATCAAACTTTAGCTGGATATCATTTCGTGATTACCGGCAGGAATTCCAAAATACATGCCGACAAAAAGAATCAGTCTTCACAGCTTTCACAGTTCCAATAAAATTTTGTGTGTATTCCACAAACAAATACATGGCGACAGGAAAAATGGGTCTCCAAGGCTTTCACAGTTTCAATCAAGTTTTTCCCAGCAGGTAAGCTCCCAGCACGTTTCCTCTTTTGCTCTCCCCTACCACGGTACTTAAAATGCATACGTAAACTAGAAAGCTCTGGGAAAGAAAAGAAAAGTTTGTTTAAGGTAGAGAAGGTGGGTAGGAGAAGAGAGTATGGTTGGAACGAAGTTGCGAGCTCAAGCGTTTTTCGAGCATAAAGTCGTGGCTTTTTTTTACTTTAACCAGCCTGAGTCAGCTTCTCGATTGTTCTTTTAACTCAGCATTAAAATTAACAATTTCAAAAGTGATGTTCCTTTTCGCTAGATTAAAATCATGAAAAGATCGAAAGAAGGGCATAATGAGAGTGCCTTTTCGTCCGCCATCTTGAAAAATATTTGTTTTGAAACATGACGCTCGACTCGCAACGCGGATTCCCATTGGTTAAAAAGCTGTCACCACTGTCCTAATACATAGATCGTTTTCACTCAGACACGTGATAAGCAGCTCTGCAAATGTATACAGTGTTTTCACTGACGTGGCCAGCATCTATGCAAATTTATTGTAACAAAAGAAAGCATTTGCATAGAAAAAGAGTTCACCTCCCAGAGGACTGGTTTGGGACATCAACATGGCCGCCGTTTCATTGTTTTGGGACACCAATATGGTCGCCGTGACGTCATGTGAAAACACTCTATTGAAAAAAGAGTCGAATCTTCACAGGACTAAACTGGTACACCAACATGGTTGCCATCTAATTGTTTTGTAGGCAAATATGGCTACCGTGACGTCTTATGAGAACAATCTATTAGGATAATCCAAAGGATAACCAAAAGCAGCAATGTTTAATTTATTAAAACATTTTTTAAGTCTCAAGTATGAAAAATGCTCAAGGTTTTTCGAAGGGACATCATGGCGGCGATGATGGAGGGGCTATTTAGCCTGTTAGCACATAATATTTCTGGAGTTGAATTCTAAAGGTCTGTTTCAAAGTTTTCTATCAGTGAAGAAAGAAAAGGTCGTTGTCTTGTACTCATGTCCTCCACAAGACGTGAAATTAGGCAGTTTCACGTCGTAGTCGTGCACGACGAAAAAGAAATGTACCAAAAGCGTGCTGCACGTGCAGAGTCGTTGTTTTGCCAATCTAAACCTATTGGCTTTTTGACGTTCTCGTTGCCGGCGCTCTCGTCGTTGCTTAAGCTCCTTAGTATCAAGGACGGAGGGTTGCAGCTCCCCAATGCCTTTACTAATTTCAAGATAAAATACTTTTAAATGGGGACTGATAAAAGATTTTGGAAAATTATACACGAGCATGATGCCACGTACATATATTTTAACACTATTTTAATAAATAGTGAGTTAGTTTATCCGTTGCCCAGCAGTTTTGTGGATTGTACAAAGGTATGTGCGTTTTTCAACGTCTTTGCAAAACTGTCCACCTACCCCTCCCCTAACTCGACGTCAACACTTACTTCACACTTAGGACAAAGTGTTGGGTTAGGGGAGGGGTTGGTGGGGAGGTCCCAGAAATTAAAGGTAAATTGATCCAACAATTTAGCAAAGCAGAGTTGTTTACAATTTTGTATCCATAACATTTAGTGTAAATCCCCCTTGTGAGTAACAGTCAATAGTTGATGTTTTCTGCACTGGTGTCACAGAGGTGGCCATGATATCTTTTCCTTCTCTGCCCTCTCTTTTCATCTCTGCCCGAGACTTAAGACAGCACAACCTCAGCGATTTCCTAAACTCGGGAATTCTAAATGCGTAGATGAATGGATTCAGAGCGGAGCTGGAAACGTTTAAAATTAATACGATGTCATAAAACAAAAATTCCCTTTGTACAGTGCCTTTCAGGACGACAACCAATCTACAAACGACCAAAGGAATCCAGGTCAGAACAGCAACGGTGGAGACAATCTGCAGAGTTTTTGTCAGGCGCTGTTTTTGCAAGAACCTGTTGTGTTGTTCATACGAGGTACCCCTACGTTGGGACTTTCTAAAAATATTTATGTTACAGGCACAAACTACAAACAGAGAGATCACTGGAAATGAACACGCAGCAGTTTGAGCCGTTTTAAATGAAATTAACTTCGCTAGCAAAGTTAGTGCGGTGGAAGATAGAACAGCCAGTACCCATGCAACGACAATAGCAGTGCGGTATGTCATGAATGACAGGGTTCGGTGCTTCAGCGGCCTGCAGATGGCATAAAACCTCTCACAGGATACAAAAACTGCAGAAATTAACGAGGCCAGCGAGAAAAGATAATAAGACACGAAGGCAAAAATATTTGACGTCCGTGAGATCCGTAAGTAGATCTTCAAAGGAAGAGTCACAGTCCCTAACAACACATCCGCGAGCGCCATATTTACAATAAGAAACAAACTTTTCTTGCGAAGCTTCTTCTTCAATCCAAAGAGAATAATCAGGAGAGAGTTTCCAGCGACAATTGAGACGGCTTTAAACACAACGAGGCTGCAGGCTGCAATATCTTGGATCTGGAAAGAAACGTTAAGCGCATTCGAAGAGGCCGAATTGTTCACGCCAGATGTAGTTGAAATGCTCTTCATTTTTGGCTTTAAGAAATTCCTTTTGAGTATGACAATTAGCACCCCGATGGAGGAAATAGGCGAAGCCGAAGAAGGAGCGACCTAAATATACATACGCCCTGGTTTTAATTAGTATTTAAGAATAAAAGATGTTTGTTTTGCCAAGAAAATCATTAGAAATATGTTGTTGACAAAAAGGAAGTTTAATTTACAGTAGAGGTAGTAGTGTTCTTGAAAAGCCGTCATAATTTTCACTGACAGCTCACTCCTAATTTTCAGCCAAAGTAGATTGAATATGTGCTGTAAATCCACACCCCATTATGCGGATATTACGTACGAAAAAGAGTTTATATCTCACCAACTACTGAAATGTCTAAAATATCTGAATTTGAATCTGATTATTAGCGGGTCTTAAGGTGGTCAGGGCAACAACTGTTAAGCAAATGCGTGCACATACTGACGAGCTTATTAATAAAGAAAGATTCAGAGTAAAAACAAAACTAAGCGTTAGTTTTTATTGGAACAGTTTAATACTTTGAATACATTTTTTCGGTATAAACTGCAGTAAAATTCTTACTTCAAAAATGGACAATTTCCTTATGAACAAATTCCAAATAGGGATGCATTTTAAGATTTTAATGAAGACTAGAATGATTTTCACCGACTATTTTAAGAAAGACTCCTGCCATGTCATTGAAGCTCAAGAATTAGTGATATAGGTAGTCATGATGTTTTACATTTAAGTGTAAACAGGGTGTAGACTTGTTAATTAATGACCTCGTGTAAAACAACCACTGTGAACTTAAGTGTATATGCTGAACAAAAGATCTATAAATGAAGTGCCAGTTGAGGGCAAATATTTGACAAATATTTTTAATGGATTTCCGATCAATATATGTTGCTCAGTCAGAGCAAGAGTGCTTTATCAATTAGAAATACGAGGGGTGTACTTGAGCTTAGATTTGATAAAAAATAACCGCGCGTTTATGGATGGACTAAAATTTGAATTTTGGGTCACTTTGGCTGAGAATTTGACTTTAAGTTTAGTCGTGACATGTCAGATATTAATATAAAAACTAATAAGACATTAATGTCCCTGCATTTCCTTTATGGATCATTACTATGAGCTTTTAAATTTTGTTTAAAATAATTCGCTGCCTGTGGGGGTCGACATAGTAAATTCTACTCACATCCTAATTGTTTCTTTAGTCTGGTAGCTAATGGGTGCAAAAAGAGAAGCTTGATTAACAAGAATGCAGGATTGCGCAAGAGCTAAACAGGCTATTTGACTGGTTGACTGAGCACAGGTGTCCCAAGCTCACGTTACGCGGGTGGACGCTTAAGAATCGATATCCAACCTCGTACCCAGGTCGCGTTACAAGCGATCGTTGACAAGTTGTATGAGAAATATAATTGACATCTGCGAACCATGTTATATCCTCTATGTACTTTATTACACAATATAAAGAAAAATGACAAGCATGCTGTCGTAGACCTTGCGACTTTCGTTTCAATCTTGGCTGCCTAAAAGCCATGTAGCCACTGAAATTTATTGCGTTGGGTATTAGCATTTTTAATCAGTGGAGTTTTTCACCACCTCATATAACTTTAACCGCCACCTTTTAACACCTTCATTCTTTGAAAAAGATAATACTTTTTTACCTCACTTAAAGCTTCGGTTAAAATTGGCAGACCTGATCACATGACAAAACTTGGTCTAAAGTAATCCTTCTCTTGAGGATTTCAATTTAAATGTCATTACTATGTCCGTTCATCTAGTAAGTTGTTTTAGGCAGTAGCGACAAAGGACAGCAACACCTGCGTCATTATTTCATGTACAGAAACTACACCAATAATTCTGCTATTTGCATTTACATACAACAATTAAGTTGTTTTCACTGAATGGAATTGATGACTAAGGGCCTGTTTACATGGAGTGGGGGACCCCGGTCTAGTGGTGTTGGTTTCTTTTGTTTTCACGCTCTGGGGGACACAAAACAAAAGAAACCTACCCCACTAAACCGGGGTCCCCCACTCCTTGTAAACAGGGTCTAAGTTTTTATCTCCAATCAAGAGCCCAATCAAAAATGCCGATAGCAAGCTCGGCTGGTTTGGAACTTTGGTTTGGATAAAACTCGGTTGCTTTCATCTACTACGCTGACCCTCCCAGAAGTTTCACCTTACTATTTAGTAATAAAAACAACAAAATTAAATATTTTGTATAATTAACTGGCCTTCAGCTTTTCACTTCAGCTGCTGTTATTCCTGGTATTTCTAAGTTCAAAATTAGAAGAAATTATGCAATTTAAGATAACTTAAGCCCATTAGAAAGGAGCCTCTGTTATGTAAAACACTCATTTAACATAACTAAGTGACTTAGTTTAAATGAATTAATGCTGCGTAAACTTGGTGTTGTACTCTTCATGTTTCGACACGCAAACCGAATTTCAAGGGTCTGGCCGTTATACAGGAAAACGCCAAGAATGAAAAACAACACATCTTATACCACCGAGTCGAACGACAATTCTACGTCATCTTCGGAAAACCGTATTTCCAGCGCAGAAGGAATCGTGTTGTGCAGCATTTTGCTGCTGGAGGCCATCGGAATCGTCGCTGGAAACTTGCTGACAATCTTTCAATTCGCATTAAATAAGAAGCTTCGAAAAAAGAGTTTCTTCCTTGTGATAAACATGGCAATCGCCGATGTGCTTCTAGGGGCTGTATCATTGCCGTTGCTTGTCATTCTATTGGTCGGACCCGCTTATCAGCTATGGCAAATCGAGGTCAATACATCTTTGTTAATCTTTTTTAACCTCCTCGATGCAATTTTCGCTCTGGCCTCGTTAATTTCTGCAGTATTCATTTCCTGCGAAAGATTTTTCGCCATCTACAAGCCACTTAAACACAGAACATTGTCGAGGAAAGCTTACCGCATAGTTTTATTTACGGCCTGGACACTGGCTGTCTGTCTTGCAGTGGTCCTAACACCCCTGTGGTATTTGGTATCGAGTAAACATGCTTTCGCCACTTGGATGGCATTTCCTCTGGTTTTTCTATTCGTCGTTTGTGGCTGTAACATAGCTATTTACAGACAGTATCAACACCGAAAAATTGCTGCTTTTCAACAGCAAAACAGGGACCATCAAAACCAGCGTTTGACAAGAACCTTGCTTTTCGTGTCCGCAATAGCTGTACTATCATGGCTTCCATTAATAATCGCAAACTTTTTAATCTATGTGCTCAAAGTCTCCATAACTCGAAACTTACTGTTTCTGCTAACAATTAATATAATTAATTACTTAAACTCTTTAGTTAACCCAATAGTGTATGCATGGAGAATTCCTGAATTTAGAAAACTAGAGAGTTTGTGCTGCGTAGAAGGTCAAGTTACGACGAGCAGGGAGGGCAATAAAGGGATCGCCGATAACGTTGCTATCATTTCTTCACGGTCTCCACAGATACGGACATTAGCAACTGATCATACGCAGCAAGAATTTGAGCAGGACGTTATGGATACTAAACTATAATTTAGCAGCAGTGCTGTTCTGAAACTTTGTAGCTTGGAAATAAAAATTGCCGGATAGGATTTTATTTCAGTGGAGCAATTAAAAACTGTTGTTGTACACATCCTTACGTAGCGTATCCGAATCGTTTTCTCCACACGAAAACATTAAAACGATGTAAATACATTAGCACCCTAACGGGTCATGCTAGAAGTATACGAAACATCATCGTGTTCGAAAATCTCCTTTTTCGTCCGCCCACACGTAAACGAAAAGCCGGTGTTTTCAAAAATCTCCATTTTAAAAATATCCGTTTTGCGGTACTAGGTCAAACCAGAGGAAAATTATTTGTTTTCAATCAAAAACGGATACGTGTGGACGAGATCCAAGACTAACCATAATTGTTTTTATGATTAACAGTTTACAATGATCCCTTTCTATTGTACCAACGAGTTTGCGTTAACTACCGGCTTCTGAAAACCGCCTCTCTTCAATCTTAAAGCCATGCACCAAAGCACGTTTCAACCGCTATACAACGGCCGATGAGAAACTCTTTGTTTTGTTTTTGTACTTTTTTGTTTCTGTCCTTTTTTGTTCTGAAGATTTCTACCAAGTAGTGGACGTAATATCAAAAATACAGCATTGAAAATAAAGATTATAGAAATTGTTTTTTTTAAGATTGTTAGCCTCTATGCGGTTAAGAGTCATCAACTTTTCATAACGCGGTTTTTCCATTTCATGCCTACGCTGTTACGAACTCGAACTATTGAAAAACAGGTTAGCGTCGCGTCTAATGAGAAAATAGTCAACAAGGTTGCCGTTTTCGTCATTAAGAAATAGCACTTGACTGTTGGTTTAAGCCTGCGTCTTCCGAGTGGCAAACGTTAGGGAGGAAAGATCGGCTCACAGTTTTTTCAGAGGATCGAGTATTACGTTGAAACCATGGTTGCAGTAGAAGCGGGTGTTTTTGTGGCCTCGGCGTTCGTTCTCTCATTCGTTTACGTATCGTTTCTCAAGAGAATGGTGGATAATTCATCTAAAATGAGCAGAGAGAAGGAGGAGTCGCAAAGATTACGAGAGGATTACAGACACTGAATGAAATAGACGCGCGGACAATCATAAAAAGGAACACTTTGAAACACAAACTCAAAGACTATCTGCTTGTTACGTCAATGCCAGTGCATGGGAAAGGATCGGACTTCCATCAGTGCTCGGTTCATCTGAAACTTCTGCTTCGTTTAAATTACTCGAAATTGTATTCTGATTGGAATTAATGCTTCTACAATGAAAAATTGTCTCCGAAAAGCTATTTGTATCAAAGGATAGATAAACAGTGCCTTTTTGCTTCTATTGGGTGGTCTCTTAAAATGCCACGTCTCCGTCATTTTACTGGAACAATTCTCTTTAGCGTCCGCGCTTTGTCGCATCTATAGTACTTGAAAACGTTTTAGATTATACTCGTGTAAAAAAGAGTCGACATTTAAAAAAATATATATATGTCATTTGAGTAGACCACCGCACTCGTGTAAAGACCTTTTTCACTTTAGCTTCGTACTCAGTATGTAAATTGAAAATGTATGGAATATAGACGCACTTTATTGTTCTTACGATGAATTTCTAAGAGATAATGTAATTTTGCACTCTATTAATTTAACTGAATTATAAACACGGAATTAAAAGAAATCGGAAAATCGTTAATTACACTGTTTTCCAACTAAGTATCTCTTAAATTAATTCAACCTCGTCATTCTTACTTAGATTACGTGAGATAAACAAAATTGTTTTGGTCAAATTATGGAAATAGTTTCGGGGTACCTGCAAATATTTATGAACTTGTTTAAACCCGCATATATCCACAAGAAGCCAACGTGGGGCTTTTTATATATTTTTCAGCTTTGACATAATCCTGTTTAAAGAGCTTTACGCGACAGAGTTCTTAACGGAAAAATTGTTTTTATCCTGCTCGCTTCTTTTGTTTTTTTCTTTTCTTTTCTTTCCCACATATAATATAAAACACCTTCCCGTCAACCAACAAAAATAAAAAAAGAGTTCAGCATCAAAGAAAGAAAAAAAATAGTGATTAATTTAAAAAATTACAAGCTACGAGAGTTTGGTTCTTGGTTACAGGAAGTTTTAAATCCTGTTTTTTTGGTTTTGTTTTTGTTTTTCTTTCGCGCTTGGCTTGCACCTTGAATCACTTCGGCCACTGACAACCCTCGATCGAGCACAAACTAGAAGATAATAACCAGCGAAGTATCTGAGCGCTTCCTCGTTAGTTTACCGCGAAAAACCTGGAACTTATTCACGCGACGACGTCGACTGGCGAATGCTATTCAGTGACGTCATATTGCCGTTATTTACCTAGAGTCCACGCCCCAGTTGTTCAAAAGCTGGAAAGCGCTAATCATAAATGACATAAATCTCTATCCAGTGGGTAGCGCAATTGTTTTTTGTCATACTTATCCAATGGATAGTGATTGATCCGGTGGTTTGCGCTATCCAGCTTTTGCGAACAACTAAGGCCAGGCTTAAGCAAGGCTTAAGCAAGCCATGAACTCGAAGCGACTTGAGCTAGACCAAACAAGAACACCAACCCGCCATTTTGGCGGGAAATTACGCGGTGTTCAGTCCAACTACAACCATCTACCATCCCTCCCTCCCAGGAGAAACTCAACAGGCACATCTCAATATGTACGACACTTCAATTTAATGTACATGACTAAACCTGGAAAAATAATATCGGACTTTGATACTGAAATCCTTACTGTACATTATGAAATAGAACGAAAGAAAACGTAACTACCTAACTACAAAATGCGCCGTCGCCACCAAAAACGTTGCAGAAAACCACATGAAACATTAATAGGGAATGTTAAATGGGTAATGAGGATGACCGGCATCTCTTGCAACTCTCTTTCCTTCAACCTAAGAAAGCAAAACAAATGCAACTTGAGATGAGGATCTTTTTCACTTCGCTTGGTAAAAGCGAACAATAGAGTTATCAAATATTGGAACCAGCTGCCACTACGCGTGCGAAATTCAACAAGTATCAACGCCGTTAAGGCTGGTCTTGACCTCTTTAAGTTATCTAAACCTGATTCGCCTGATGCATTCTGGAAATTATCGGAAGAAATCTTTAATAGAATAAGCGATAAAAGTGAACATGTCAATTATTTACTAGCCAATCGCGATGTTGCCATGCGGCAAAATATCTTGTTTTAAATATTATCTCTTTTTAATAATTAATTTTGTCGTTCTTTGCTTTCAGTATTTTTCTGATTTTAGTACTCTTATGATAATACATTTTTTTTATTTTTTATCACATGTTCATAATAATTTTGTAAATAGATTTTTGTAAACAGAGATATCCCGAAGAGATAATAATAAAGTTATCTTATCCTATCTTATGCGATTTTGGCGGGCGAGGCAAATCAAAGAGAGAATGTATGATGCTGCCTCTGCAGACAAATACTGTCTTAACATTAAACTTTCAATAACCGGCAAACATTCAAAGGGACTGATTCCTTCACAAAATATAGCTCGAAACTGTTGATCAATCACTTTGCTAATCGTCAAAAAGCCGCCCAGTCAAGACACGTTTTATGTCAAATTCCCGTTCAATACAGAGCTAACCAAGTATCAATGCTTCAGCGCAATTGCATGGTTGGATTAGGGTTTTCAGAATTGACTGATACACTGTTTTCAGCACAATTTGAACCCAAAACTTTGAAACTCACAAACAAACATCTCCTTTAAGGAGGATACGTGATCGCAACTGTGTCAAAAACGAGATTAAGGAAAGTCCGTTTTGTCCTGTCAAATCTTGCCCTTGACTCACCTCTATCATTGGAATACAGACTCGGAAAGGAATGTTAAATGATTCAATCAACTTCATTTCGTCAGCAGTCAGTTCAAAATCAAATACCTGCATTTTAAAATAAGACAGTTTTCAGAGTATGACCACATTGCAAACTAATAAAGACATACTGTGATATTGCTGTGGACTCTAAAAAGGGCGGTGTCTGCTTACAGGAGCTTAAAAATGTAATGGTTTAGCTGCTTACATGTAGCTTGGCATCCATTTACTGGAACGTATCTCTTACAGTGTCAGATCCAGACCTTCAGATAAGGGGGGGAGGGGGGCGGGGGATTATCCAGACCCTGAGAAAAGGGGGGGCCCAGTCTCCCAAAAAAATTTTTTCGGCCCTTCAGGCCTTGGTTTGGTCGAAAAATAATGGGGGGTCCTGGCCCCTCTCCTGGATCTGCCACTGTGTTGTATTTTGTATTTGTATTTTATTTTTACTCCATCCTATACATAATACATTAGTTGTACAATATCAATTATTACAAGGTTGATTAAACTATGTGTACATAATAAAGAAAAGAGAGTTAGAATGGAGAAGGGCACATTATAGAAAACTAAATATGGCCCTTTAACAGGATTGACTAAGTTTATTCTAATATAGCTTTGTTATTCCACAAAACTATCCAGCTTCAAAAGACACGGCCATCATCATCGCTGACCGCTTGGTCGGCCACCGTGTTAGCAGAGGTTCAACTGTACAAACGTACCTCAAAATTGCTTTGAATGCGGGAAGGTGTTACACTCTTGGGTATAACAACCACACCCCTCTGAATCTGGAAGCGGATACAAAGCTGTGCTGGGCTTTTGCCATACTTCTTGCCTATTTCCAGCAACTTAGGATCCTGCAAGAGGGCGGGTTCATCAGGCTTTGCCCAGGGCCGGTCTGGTGATCCAAGAGGGCTGTATGCTGTGACTGATGACAGAAAAAAGGAGCAATATTGAAGTGCTGGGCGTGTAACGAAAAATTGTGAAAATGTACTGCAAGCCAATGGGGCCCACAGCACCATAGCTTATCTCTATTTCAGTAGCATGAAGCTCCTAGGAATATTGCCATCCCCCAACCCCCCCTACCCCCTCCTGGATGGGATGCTAGTCCATCATACATGTACAGCTGTAGGGGTAGAAATACAATCCCCCTTACTTTACAAAAGAGACCTTTCCATTCGACAATAAAGATGACTACAAGGAGAAGATTCAAGAAAATAATTTTTTTCAAGGCTAATTTTATTAACCCTTTAAGTCCCAATATCCACATACAAATTCTCCAAACTGATCTCTATACATTTTCTTAAAGAACAAGTTGAGAGAATTTGATGAAAGATCAAAGCATTTTCTCTTAGGTGATCAATTTATTAATTCTCATAACCAAATCTCTTGACAATCTTTGGATATGGTTAGGAGAAAATTGATGTTGGTCACCATTGGGACTTAAAGGGTTAAAGGAGGTTTAACCTTTATTAGTTCCCACCAATGTGACATTCTTGCTAAAAATTTGTAGAAGAGTGACGATGGATATCACATTTTCCTGCCAAAGTGACGCTGATTCGTGGGTATGTACTACTTAGTAATGAAAAAATCCAAAAGCCTCTAATCAGAGAACGCAGAACAGAAATGCTGGACAAGGATAATTGGTAGGGAAGAATTCATATCATCTGAGCTAATACTCAACCAAATTAACCATCTTACTTACTCTATACTGGTAAATTTAATGAAGTTGGGATTAATAGCCTCACCTACAACACCCTTTTTCTTGCAGTGTTCCATAAGCTCAGCCTGATTCAAATATGGATGACACTCAACCTGATTAACTGCAGGCTTTATTCTTCCTTTTTCTATAATGTCGTCAACTTGCTTACTGTTAAAGTTTGATAAACCTAAACAAAATAATCAAGTATAGTCCATGGTAGGTACATGTGTGACTGTTATGAAAGAAGAATTACTAAAGATGAGAGCTGATCATAATTAAACCAACACACAGGACAATATTACCATTAGTGTATTAAAACACATACTGGGGGATTGTCAAAATTACCTGAGCCAAGGGTGTGAAAAGCATAAATTTTTCACATGTAATTTTTCTTATTATTTTTGTTTTATGCAGCACAGCCTCGACATTGTGAAGCCAATAATATTATTACTGTGGGCCTGAAAAATTTCCCTCCTAACACCACCTATGAAATGCACCACACAACCGGGCTCTACTTCCCTCACTTATAATGTTGCAACTTGTGGCAAAACTGACTCTTGACATGTATTTTTTGGTGAATTTTACGCATGGTGTCAATTCATGAGAAAGATGATTTTTCAGTCAATGACACAGGTGGCTCAGAAAAAAAAAAAACGAGTACTCCAAATACATGTAGGAGTCAAACCTATCACCTTTGGTAGGGTGCTCATTAAGTTTTAAACTAGACAGCTACATGTAGTATGTAAAAGTAGGCTGCTTGGTAACTGAGTGCTGTAGGCAACTTCAGGCTTTCCCTCTCTCACTTTACCCTATTACCCATAAAGTAAACGGCTCAAACCTCCAAGTAGCAATTTTTTTTTAGCCGGCTGCCAGCACTTAACTCTTTAAGCCCCAATATCCAAATACAAGTTCTCAAGACTGATGTCCATACATTTCCTTAATGAATTATTTGGGAGAATTTGTTTAAAGATCACAGCATTTTCCATGAAGTGACAACTCTATATATTCTCACAACATTTTCTCTTGATTATGTATTGATATCCTAAGGAGAAAATTGATTTTCGTCAAATGAGCACCATGCAATGGGTTACAAGTGCAGATGCTCTATTTTTCTTCTATTTTCCAATAAAAGTAGCCGGGGGCCACTCTCTTAGTAGCCGGGGAAAATCCCTGGCCCCCGGCTCTTAATGACAACCCTGATAGGGAAGTTTTCTTACCGATGGCTTTGACAAGACCATCATCAACAAGTTCTTCCATAGCTTTCCAGGTGTCACACGGATCGTGATAGGCATAAATCATATTTCCCTGTTCATCTTTAGGGAAACGCTCGTCACCATCTTTAAATGACAAGGGCCAATGGATAAGGTAAAGGTCTAGGTAATCAAGCCCTAAATCCTTCAGAGTATTCATCAGTGCAGGGCGTACATCTTTTGGATTGTGTTTTGTGTTCCATAGCTTAGACGTGATGAACAGTTCTTCTCTGGCAACCTGCAAAATGTAGCAATTTTAATGGAATTTTTATTCAAGCATTTTGATGGTACACTATTAAGGGAGGATCTATAGAGGGAGGAAGGTCTAAGATTACCTGTTCACCTTTCCTCTCCTCTCACAAACATAGTCTTTCTTCCTATCCTACATACTGAAAACTTGCATTTTCTTGCTCGTCATGCAATCCTCCCCAACAAACATCTGCTGAAACAAGCGGTCAAAAACGTAGCCCAATCACAGCACACATCCAGATCTGGGACGTACTTGAGAAATTTCCCAAGAGAGACAAGATCAGAAAGGTCTCATGAAAGGTGAAGACCTCACGCTCACCCCCAACACCTTTATGAGCAAATGACAGCCTTTAAAGAGAGAAATGGAACCATCGCTTATTTCCTATATTCTTGTTCGGAACAAAACTCTTTGGTCATGTATCACACCCTACTGAGCTTGTATGTTGTGTTTGGCTTGTCAACACTTTGACTTTAACAGTGTTCATCGGTTCTCCGATAATCTGCACGTGAACTCAAGCTGCAATCTGTTATTTACGAACAAAGGGAAAGGAATTTAACTGCTTGTATCAGCAGATGTTCCTCGGGCAGGAAATTGTGACGAACCCCTAAGAACATCTGTGTAGGAGGCTAGCATTTTCGTGAAACACCAAAGTATTTTGGTCCAATCCTGGATCCCAAAAAGACTCCCTTCCAGATCCAAGAGAAGAATATGAAGATGCGTGTGCTGCATCATTTACAATATGGAGAAAATGAATTTCTGCTGTTGTTGTTCTTGTTTTTTTTCCTTTCCAGCACATGTGGAAATATCCAGTTGTTTTTTTTTTCCAAGACTGTTTTTACAAGGGGGGGGTGCGGTAACAAAATGTCAAGCGTATTTGGTCCCTAATAATTTTATAGCTAGCAAATAAAATTTAGCTAAACGTAGCAATTTCAAGTTTCGTACCGTAGTTCCGAGGCATGACTTAAGAACGTCCCCTATCTCTTTCTCGTTGCCATAAATCGCTGCACAATCGATATGTCGGTACCCGGCCTTGATAGCGACTTCCACAGCATTTCCAACCTGCCCTGGGCGACTTTTCCATGTTCCTAGACCCAAACATGGGATAGACTTGCCATTATTCAGCTGGATCGTTTCCATTCTCACTGAAAGCGTAAATAATAGAATTGCTTTTCTTGAGATTTCACCTGAACGGCACCTGAACTCGAATGTACCGGGAGGAACACGTGAATGATCTCATGTGAAACGAGATTCCACGAGGCGAGGTTACACACTTCTTGGACTCGAAGGAATGGTACGAATAAAATAAAAAAATGGCCGACAAGCAGGCAAACCGCGTTGAGTTTTCTGAAATCAAAAATAAGCTTAGAAGAAGTTCTCTCTACCAAAAAGATAAACTCAGAAAGGCAAAAGAAAAGAAAGAAAGAAAAAGAAAGCGAAAAAGAGAGGAATCACAAGACCCAAATGGGGTAAGTTGCGGTTACCGTTGTAAACACACGTGTGAGATCAAAGTACTGATTTTAGGAAAGGTATAAGGTTGCGTACACATCGTTAATGTCGCTTACTTATCGCACTTACTGCACAATTTAAGCCTCTATTTAACTGCTAATCTTGTGGTCTCTTGTCAGGCCCCTCCCAAGCAAGTCCCTAGAACTATTGATAACACACGTGTGGCTGATGACACCATTGTGGAAGCAGAAGACCATGAGGTCAGGTGAACTCTTTCATTTTCAGTGTGATCATGCCTTAACGTAATAATATCCCAACACTGTGACTACTTCCGAAGTAACTGCAGAATACCTGGCCACTCAAAAGCTGGACCCAAAAAGTGTTTCTACGTGGCTACAGCTTTACACCAGTTTTTAGGGGCTTTAGGTACTGTGTGCCTAAAGAACAAGGCATTTACTTTGTGGCTATGAGGCTACGCAGCTAGCAGCTTTAGTAAAATCCAACTAGTGGTCTATTATCAATGCTGCATTCTGATTGGTTGAGCTACTACTAGGCTATAATTTACGTTATAGCCCACTATATATAGCTAGTAGCGAAAAGCGCGGGCTTTTTGGCGGCAAAAAAGGATTAAAGTCTAGCGTTAACTAGCTAAAATGTTTTTATTCTCGATATTTTTGACCAACTAATTGGATTTTACTAAAACAATTATTCCTCTCGCCCTCATGGCCTCTGAGTCACTAGCCCATGAGGCCGAAGGCCGAATGGGCTATTGACTCAGGGCCCATTCAGGCTCAAGGAATGATTATTGTTAAATAGGGTTACAGCTGTCTTTCTGGCTACAACTGTATAAGGGATATGTGGCTGCAGGGTGCACAGATAAGTGGCTAGGCAGCTACATAGCCACCTAGCCACTGTTTTAGAGGTATAGCTTTTGATTGGCCAGGTAATCTGCAGTTATTTTCAACGTTAACATCATCATCATCATCATCATCAAGAGCAACAGCAGCATTTCATTTACCATCATCTGGTCATCATCATCATCACCTTGGCCACAATTTCTCTTGCAGTCAGTGACTAAATTGCAGAGAAATCAGAGAGGTGAGATCTTGTGTCAGCTTTTAAAGGTGCACTTTGCAGTTTCCTTAGTCCATGTTTAATCTCGCCACAAACCAATTGCAGCACAAATCTGATACACCATGACACCAAGGTCTACGTCCCCTACTTGTTTTGAAAAATGTGATGGGTTTTTTATGTCCCCTTGCGATACAATTCAGTGGCTTAATAATGCTGGGGTCAATGACACAGTCAGCTCAACTGAGAATGGTTTTCAATTACAGCTATCATAATCTCACCAAGTTTTTAAAAAACCTTGGTTTCTGGTCCAAGTGGGCCTTAAACTGTCTACTTTTTGTACTTTGTGTCTCTGTCTCTAATGTCTAGTTTATGTACATGTATAAATTTCAAATTTCACGGAGTAGTCTATCAGATTGGTCATAATCCATTGAACTGCACTAAACAACAAATACTTATTCACTCTAAAGTGTTTTTGTTTTGATTAAAGAGATATCATTCAATTTTTTTTGCCAAAGGAATGTCTAATATTATTATTTAATCAACAAACTGCATGCCGATACATTGTATTTGTTAGAATGGTTTCCTTATATTGTTGTTCCTGTCAGGTGAGAAATGATGAAGAATCAGATCAGTTGGCAACCTATTTTAGATGTGAGATGGTTCCTAAAGTTCTTATCACCTCAAGTGATAGATCTAAATTGGTAAGGTAAATAAAATATTATTAAGCTTATTTTATAAGTCAGTAGTTCATTGCAATAATTTTACATCTTACTTATTAACAAGCTTTTCAGCTTATCTTATGTGGTACAGTGGATAAACAAGCAAGGTTTGGGAGTAAATAATGTTTCTCCATATTATCCCAGATAGGGCAATTTTTTCCCATTGCATAATATGTTCTTCTTATTTTTCCTTTTTTTGACTAAACAAGCTTTGTCACGTATTGTCATCTTTTTTTCTTATGATTTCTATGTTTGGTTGAGCAGTATTCTGTAAGCAGGATTTAAAATGTTTGACACTTTTACATAGTTTCTAAGGTTTAAAAGGTTATATTAAATACATTTATTATATAGACACGAGTGTTTTACTGGAAAATATACCACTCTTAAAATTCATAAAAACTACATCTGGGACCCGAGTGGTTTATTTTCCATAATCTCACACTTGAGTTTATCGATAACATACCGGTAATTTCGGTAATTTCCCTCTATTATTTTATCGATGTCTTTTTGTCTATATAATAAAAAGAACATTACACGGCAGCTTGAAGATATGAATTTTATTTTCTTGTGGCAAAAACAAAATTGTTTTGCCACTCGAAAATAAAAATTCATTTCTTCGCGCCACCATGTAATATCCTCTATGTAATCCTTATTGTTACATTTATTAACTAACGTTCTTGATTATTAATCTCCCCGTTTAGAAAACAGTTCAGTTTATGGAGGAACTTCAGAGAGTTATTCCAAACTCTGAAATCCGTGTGCGCAAAGGATTGGATTTGAAGAAAATCATTCCCCAGGCAAAGGAAAAAGGATTTACGGCTCTTATAGTTGTCAATGAAGATCGGAAAGTACCAAGTATCCTTTTAATTTTTTTGAGGGATTTCAATAATAAGCAAATAAGCAACCATTTAACAATCTTATCCTGTTTGTTAAACTCATCACAAATTGATGAGCTTGGGAGCTGGTGCCTTAAAGGTTAGCGGGGTGCCAGATACCATAAGCCACAAGGAGATTTCCATGGCAACCCTGGAACGTTGGAACCAGCCAAACAAGCTCCCTCTAACTAGCAACGTCTCAACTTACCTGAAAGAATACTTATCCTAGTAACCAAACACAATTTATTGGGAGGGAGGAGAGGGTGTGAGAATCCCTAATGATTCGCAAGCGATAGCTTTGCTTTTGATCTGCAAAGATCAGCTGATAACACAGCACATGTAAAGCAATGATCCTTGAAACCCTGCAAAACCCCTGGAGGCCACCCCAAAAGTCACGCACTGCCAATGGGGAAGACTGCTAGCTGCATTAGCTCGAGTTTACCTGTAACTTTGCCTAATGATATTTAGCCAAATTTGATATCTCTGGAGAATTTATTATTATAAGGTTTTCAAAAGAAAGAAACAACAACATTGTCTGGAAGTCTTCAGACATCCTCTTAGAATAACAGCAATATGAGAAATACTATTTTAATGATAAATTGTTTTACATGTATAATAGTTTGATGCCAAGAATGCTGGTTTTTGCATTTCTGAACTTCTTGATTCCATTTTTTGGGGTAGTGGCCATACCTCCAAGCCCCCAAGGTGAAAAGATTTCTTTAATGGTGACTTTATAAAATTAAAACTAAAATATGGCCAAAACCCTGCCATGACACACAAAAACACAGCCCTTAACCAATTGTCTTTAGATGGAGTTGTTATCAGTCACTTGCCAGATGGTCCCACAGCACACTTCAAATTAAGCAGCATCAAACTTGGCAAAGAAATTAGGGTATGTTGTGTAAAATTCAATAGACTTAATATTAATAATATTGTTGTGCTTATTCATTCTATTCATTTATTTGTCTGTCATAATTATTTGCTTACTGTAACAGGTCTGAAGTAATATATCAAGCATAAGACAGAGTGTTTCATCACCAGATGAAACAGTGAGAAGAGAGTTGAAAATACGATGCGCAGCGGAGTATTTTTGACAAACTTTGAGGTGATTAATTTGGTGATGAAACACTGTGTCGAATGCTTGATATTACTTCTCAAACAAAATGATTTTAGGGGGAGAAATTAAGGATGCAAAAACTGACCAGTTTTTTATCTCATTTCCAAACACTCATTAAACATTAATTTATTTGTATTTTCTTTATAATTAATTATCAAGTTTGAAAACTGTATTACAAGAATTGCAATTCATATTGTGTAGTCCTTGTATCGTATTCTTTTGAACTTGATGAGGGTCTCCCCAGCCTGATCCATGTTCTCAGTCACTCTGGATGAGTAAAATGGAAAGCAAACATTTTTTTTTGCAAAAGCAAACATGAGAAAGTCTGGGGAGAGGATAAGGTGAGCTCTCCTGCCCTCTATCCAACAGGCTTGGTCTTCTAAGGTCAGATGATTCAGTCATTTGTTTTGTTTTTCTTTTTTGTTAAACGGTCATTTGCCATGGATTGAAAACTACATGTAAGTGAAGAAGGTTTTCCATTGCCCGTGGAGTGGATATTACTGCACTTAACTTGTACGTGTAAATGTATTTTGGATATGCCCTATTGAGTGGAAGCGTTGCTATTAGCTGTTTAAAATAGCTCCAGAAAGCTTCAGTTTTAAGAAAGTTTTCCAACTTTCTGAATGTTATCTTTGTGCCTATCAAAGTTCCTATCCTATCCTAGTCTGGCCTAAATTTTTAAACGCATATTACAAATCAGAAAAAAAATCTATTTACCTTACTTTCTTCTTAGAACCATGGTCGCATGACAAGCCACAGACCAGAAGTGATCCTCAATAATTTCAGCACGCGGCTTGGTCATTCTGTTGCACGTTTGTTGGCAGCGCTCTTTCCTCACGATCCGCAATTTCAAGGCAGACAATGTGTTACCTTCCACAACCAACGGGATTTTATTTTCTTTAGACGTCACAGGTGAGTCAGATAACTACAATCGTGGCCTCCCAGTTCCCAAATAGAGACCTTGAGGTTCTTGGGCGAGGACAAAACTACTAGAATGCATGCGCTTGACGGGAAAACGTGAGAGCTGTAGTTATTCTACAACGGATTTTAGCGAAAATGTCGTAATGACGGAAACAATAGAAGTTTCATCATTTTGCGGTCGTGAGGGGGCTTAGCCTCCTTCAATAAAAAACTGTGTTTATAATCTTTTTTGGTGAAAATTGAAATGAAAGGAGCTGTGTCACGAAATTCAAGCAAATTAGGAAATTACAAAGTGCCCGTTAAATTAAGAGAAACATAAAAATAACCGCTTAAAACTTTAAAGGAAGGTTAAAATAACATAACAGAAAGAACAGATACCACGGATGGGCAAAACTGAAGAAGATTGAAACGGATTGAAATTAGAGTTTTTGAAAACTGTTCAGCCTAACAGTTTTCAAAGTTGATCCCTGCTCCTTGCAACTTCAAAAATAATGTATAGGTTTCCATGGTATTTAACGCTGGTTAGCACTAACCATGCTTCGAGCAACCCGGGCCAGGAGACATATCTGTTTGTCTCGGATCTCTGATTTTGTCATTTACATGTAATTTCTTTGCTTACTTTAAGTTCCATAGCGATTGAGGGCGAGTAATTGGCAAAATTAAACAAAATGAAGTGGACTGCCGTGATACAGCCCCTTTTTTGCTTTCGGGAAGGTCCACTTTTTGTTAGAATACAAGAAAAACCCCTGAGTCAACCCTCGTCCACGTCGTGGAATCTAAAGGTCTCTAATGTGGGTATCCGGACAACTTGCTCCCCTGACCTTAGTCTAGCCTGCAAGCAAGCTCTCCTATTTGGGCGAGTGAAACGAGTCTCGCGAGAACGCGCGAGCGAGCGGCGAAGCCGGGAGGGGCCCCTCGCTCGCGCGTTCTCGCGAGACTCGCTTCGCTTGCCCAAATAGGACAAATAGGAGAGCTTGCTCGAAGGCTAACCTTAGTCACCGTCTGACAACGTCGACGCTAAGAGTTTCTTTAATGGCAGATTTCTTTTCATTTTTTTTACATGTACGCCTCAGGTATATTTTTAAGAACCAGAAGAAGGCAGGACTTCAGGAACTCGGGCCGAGGTTCACGCTCAAACTCCGTTCATTGCAACGAGGAACTTTCGACTCCAAGTTCGGCGAGTATGAATGGATTCACAAGGTGCGTCAAAAAATGATAAATCGTAGCATATAGTGCAGGTGTCCTCTTCCATTCCAGCTTGTGCTAATTTCAATATTTTTTTGCATTTGCTTGAGTACTCATGATCTTAAAATTATTTTTTTTTGCAGAGAAAGGAGATGGACACAAGCAGAAAAAAGTTTTTTCTTTGAAGTCGGTAGTCGGCAGCCGTAAAACGCGTGATGTGTCGAGCTGCAGCTTCCAGCCAATTAATGTAACAGCGTTCTGTACAATGACGACAGAGAACTATTCTTCAAAGACACATGTCGCTGTATAAGTACTGTCATCACTGGCTTGGAACGCGTATGTGTGGACTCTCGATCTTTATTGTGAGCCCACGAAAATGGAGAGAATGTAAAATGGACAATTTCTTGCTGGAAATTTGTAAATAGTGATGTTCCATACGAAATTTGGTGATTAAGTACTTTATTTGCAAAAAAATTCGTTGCCATGTTTGCCCTCTTAAATTTAGTGGCAATAAAAGTGTTGCTGACGTCATAAGCTCCGTGCTGCGTCAGTAACCTGCTGCGTAATCAGATTGTCAACGAGACCGACTAACGAAACCATCGGGTATGGAAGCAAGTTCTAAATTGTGGTCTATGAACAAAATGCAAACCTAAAGAAACTGAAATTGAAGGTACTGAACTACTCTTGTTTGTTTTGTCTATTTTTAATTTTGTTTTTAATCTTGGCTAACCTCAGTTGCTAACCTCGTGTAATTAATGAATTAATTACACGCTCTTCCAAGCCTTTTCAATTAGTTAACGAAATGTCAAGAGACAGTTTAATGAGCGCAGTTTGCCTCAAGGTTCGTATTTTAACAGCATTTCAATAAGAGTACAAACCGATATAATGCCTCGGATATGCAGTTATGAACACTTTGTTGACATGGGGTCCGTGCCACAGTACGAGCGAATATGGTTATAATGCGTATATTAAGAGGGGCTCTGATGCAAAATAATCATTTTTAACCCACTTTCTTCTAAAGATGATAAGATCGACAGAGGAAAAACTGTTGGCCTCTAAGAGTTGGAGAAGAGCTCGAGCGCATAACTCGCGCGAGGAGGTCAATTTGCAGAAAGAAAAATGTCGCCTCGATAGACGGGTCGGTCGTGAAATGTGTCAACTCAGAGCCGCACAGAATCGCTTTGAACTCCAATACTACAGAAAGAATTCTGCCATCGAGAGGAAAAATTCAATGATGGAAAGAACATCGTCTCTTGTTTTACCACCAGTCAGCGAGGGAAATGACACAGACCTTTTAAAGCTGCCGAGAGAAAGACGAATGTCTAAGTCGCTAGATTCGTTACCTCCGATAGCTATGGACTCCCTCTCTCTGCCCTGGTCTCTGAATGGATCATTAAAGAGATCTAACAGCGTAAATAGTGCGTCAAACAGCGATCAAGCTCTCTCTTCATACAGTGATGACTCACCGCGACAAGTTTTATTGCATCGGCGAACCCAATCGTACGCTGGAATATCAAGTAGTAGAAATTCTACTTCGTGAAAAATTCTCTCTGCCGCTTTTTTGCAGGTGAAATACTGACAAAATAGCATCGCGGGAAGTTACTGCAGATGTACATTACGTAGAAGTTAAAATATTTAGATTTAGGGGCTCGAACTACCCATAGTCTCAATGTAAGGCATTCTGACGTAATTAGCACCACAGGAATGTTCTGCTCGCACAGTAGCTTTCAACTGAAGGGTCACTCTTTAGGATTTCGCCAACAAAGTCGAAAGTAGCAGGTGCACCCAACGCCAATTTTCCGAAAATATATGTTCGGAAGACGATTTGAGATCTAGAATTTTCGGAACATTTGTTGTAAAATTTCTTGCTTGCCTGCCTCTCAAAGGATTTTCGAACATTTAAAAAAATGGTATAATTGTCCACTTTTTAACGGATTTTTACCCTAAAAAGGTCACCTAGAATTTTCGGGAGCCTTTTTTCTGGCTGAAATTTTCGAAAACGTAAGTTTTGATACCTGTGATCTTCGGATCACTAGACTTTCAGCTAGGAAATCCGAACAGATGAAAACATTTTTAGGGAATAAAAATATGCCTTTATCTACCGTTTAAATACTAAAATACGTTCAAGAATGCTATGTTTAAGTGGTATTGAACTATATTCTCGCTGGGTGCCCCTGAAGTAAGAACTACTTTCCAAAGTGTAAGCATCCGCACCACAGGAGAGTCTGCGCAGTAGCTAAGACTCAACAATTAGTTACAATTAGAGCCACCCTGCACAACATAACAAACATTAGCTCCACAGGAAGGTCCTTCGCTGAAGCTTTCATTTGATCGCCCCGGCAGACTTGAAACCAAAAACCACTTTGGATAGAATAATAAACAGTTCTTCTTGAAAGTTCTGCTCATTTAAGAGTTCGTGACCGACACTTTGACAACCCAAGTCGGTTGCACCTTCACCATAAGCTGAGCATAAAATTAAATTATACTACAGGAAAAGAGAAAAATCTTTGTGGGTGCCCATGTCGTGTATAGACTGGGATCGTGGTTTTACACGTTATTGAATGAATTAGCGTTTTGGGACTTCCGCTCTTGGAAAAGCCGCCAGCTGCCTTGATTGAAATTGCACACGATAATTATATATGCAATCAACAACACATTATACTGGCGGAATTTCCTTCAGTGAGTTAAATTCGTGAAGGGAAAAGCCTCGATTGAAGACGTGATGTGTACTTTTAATAACGACAAATGCCTTTTTTTCGAAGAAATAATATACAATGGACAAGACATTCACGGAGACTTCATTAAGGCCAAGTATCGACAATCAACAACTGACGTCATTTGTTGTTGTTGACGGTGCATGAACTACTTTGAGACAAAAATTTACAACATTACATTGTTCTTTTATTACCAATCAATGTGGAATGAAATCCAAAAATAAGACTAACGTCTTCTAAATATTCCATTTTTATGGGTGGTTTGTAGTTTATTGCAATTTCATCAGTTGTTTTTTTGGCCTGAATGATTTAGTTTTTGCCTCATTGAACTCATGGAATGTGAAACAGACTGAGATGGCTTGGATGATAACTTAACTTAAAAGTAAGATGTTATCACTCATTCTTACGCTCTTTGCATCGCCGATGAGGCCGTCTCTAGTTAAAATCGGCGACCGAAGAGGGAATGAATTAAGAGAAATAAATAATCTACTATACCCATGTATAGCTATTGTTTAAAACTGTACATTAAGAATAAAAGCACTCTTTTGCATATTTAACCGCACACTTAAATTCAAGTGTATTTCAGCGTCGCTTATAACCAATTATTAAAAGACAGCCCTTATTTCCAACAGTATGGGATTTTAGTGGGAAATTTACAGGTGAGAAATTGAAATGGCCCGGGGTATAATTTTATACTACGTTTTTAGCATCCAGTATGAAAATACCGTCCGCTTTTCACAATTTTAAAACCGCGGACTAACCGCCGTAAGCTGCCGTAGGCCGGGCGTCTCATAATAACTTTTGGATAAGATACGACTTGATGAGTTGCATAGTATAGACTCGAGCAAAAAATACTTTCGTTTGTCTTTAACCCTATTCAGACTGGGGGGGGGGGCTTCTCGAACCCCCCCTCCGGCAAAAACGTGATAACTCCTACACCGAAAGAGCTATGACGTTCAAATTTTCTGACTTTTCGTAAAATTTATCTAGGAACATTTTGGTATAATTACCATGTCCATGTGATTAATCATGTTGCCATGGTAACCAGTTTCTGACACATAGGTTTTGGAAAATTTAAAAAATGGTGATCTTTTTTTGTTTTAAGATCGCGTTTTTACACTTATAGTGCTTTTTGTTGTTAAAATGGTCTTTGCTTGGGACTAGTTTTTGAATTACACCAAAATGTTTCAACATCGAATATTTGGGGGGGAGGGGTGGGGTAAAATTTGTCACTTTTTTGCTTTGACAAATATGCTGCTCTATTTTCCAATTAACACTTCCAAAGTCATTTGTTTGGATAATAAACATTAGTTTGATACTTCTTTTATACATTCTGAGCTTTTTCCCCTGCGAAAGTTGCTTGAAATTATAATTTTAACAAAAAAACGGAAATCCAAGATGGCGGATCCAAGATGGCGGATCCAAGATGGCGGACAACCATTTCAAATTTTAAATTTTATTGCTTCCTATTGCTTTTTCTCGCTGTACAAGTGTTTCATTGTTACTAGTTCATAAGAAAGGATAACAAAGAGATGACTTTACCAATATTATTGATATTTTACGTATCTAAGTGGAAAAATAATAAGAAACATTGAAAAATCGGAATATAACGTCACTGTGACGTCATCATTGGGCGTGGCAAGTCAAAACTGGGTGTGGGGCTTCTTTGTACGGAGATGATCATTGTGTGTAAATTTCATGACCCTAGCATTATTGGTTCCAGAGATACAGAGGGGGGGTCCGAGGAGTCCCCCCCCCAGTCACAGATTGACCAAAATAGCCCAGTCTGAATAGGGTTAACGAGTCATGCATTAGTTTTTTTTATTAAAAACAAAAGAAAAGAATTGATTAACTTTATAGACAATAAAAAGCAGCCTACATAACCGCCGTGCATACAAAGGGGTATAGCTAGCAAATTTTCCTGAGAGAGACAGTACGGACAGCTTCCCAAATCAATCCTTCCCCGTCTCTCGTATTTCACGAGGGTGACTTTTATCACAGGGCAACCAGACTCACAACAGCCTACTAGAAGCCAAATTACAAGGGTTTGTATAGGAATTAATCGTAGGATCGATAAATAGGTTAAAATGCACATAAACTAGATTTGTGTATCTTTGAAGACGGAAAACAGTACCAAAACAACAACGATCAAGAGTCATGGCTCTTGTACAGACACAACTCTTTATAACTGACGTATGCACACTTAAATGGCTGTTTATGTGCAATATAACTGTTTTATCGATCTTACGATAAATTCCCATCCATTTACGAATCCTTAAAATTTGGCTTGAAGGCTATTGTGAGTCTGGATGCCCTGTGCTTTTATCAGCGTATTAAAGGTCATTAAATTTCTTGGTTTAAGGAACGGCGTTGTCGCTTAGGGCTTTGCAGTTTACGCCGGCTTTATAGTGTACCAACAGTTCACGTTGTTTGAAAAATTGAAGAAGTTGAAGTTGAGTTCCTTTTTTTAGCTATGATATCTTTTTTCTTTTCTTCTATTGTCGTGTTTTTTTGTTTGTTTTTTTTTGTGTTTTTTTTTTTCGCCATTTTCCTGCATATTAACACAGCGTAGTTCACGGTTGAGCGCGAAGTTAGTTTTTCTTTCCTTTTTTTTCCATTTGAGAAAAGTGGTTAAAAAACTGAGAATAGACAGAGAAACCTGCAAGGAAGAGGCCCAGATTATTTAGTGACGTTTGGTTTCCCTATACATGAACACGATACACAACGCTGACCAGAAGTATCACAGCATCAATAACGGCTGCTCTTTCGAAGCTCTTTCAATTTTAAATTTTGCGCGTTTTCTCCGAAAGAAAAACCGCCTGTTAGCTGCGGAAATGACAAGGTAAGAATTGAATTTACAACAATTCTTTTGGTACGTGAAATGGGTAGGTAAAATTAGTATGCTGTTGAGTTTTAAAGTTCGATTTTTGTACGACGATCTGGAAGTTTCGGATTTTCGCGCGGGAACGTATAGATAATATTTAAGCTATTTCTACATATTATAACTTGTATTTGTCAGGTTTTGTGATCAAAATCGTATTTTACTGTGCCTGTTTATTCTGCGACAGTATAGCTTTAAGTGTCTTTTGCCACTTTCTTCGTCCGTCATTTAGTTTTTTACCAGAGCCACCTGGCCTCACGAATGTGTTTTCAAGTGAAAAGGCCTCACATCCAGTTGACTTGCATCACTCAAAGAGGCCTGTGTATAATCTCCCTAAGCTCAAAAAACACCTCTTTGAGGAAGAAGGTTAACTTTTGTCACCTTTGCTCTCGGGCGAATAGAAAATCTTAGTTTTTTCATACAAACCATATGCTGGGCATCCTAGATTTTACAGGTTCAGAGCACTGGGCTCCCTTTAATTTCCTTAGAGCACAGCCTTGTACCTGTACTTTAGTCTGAAATGTCTACTGTCTCTTCGCACAACCCACCCCACCCCAACCTGGAGCCAGGAGGGGGTGATGGCCGACATTTCAGTTGAGACTATTTATAACAAAATGACAATGATCAGTTGAGTAACAAACAATTCCTGTAATTTTTCAGCTCAATTTGATGTCCTGAAAGGTGAAGTGACAACTAAGCATGCTAAAGTGGACTAATCCAGAACATGTTAACCTTTAAAAGGTACGTCAAACATTTTTATGGGGGATTTCCCTGTTGTGAGGGAAGGGGGAGTTAACTATATACCATGGGTACTGCAGGCTTTACTATGGCTGGCTTTAGCTCAGTCCTCAATAGAGTTCTTGGCTGCAGTGCGAGATGTCATGGGTTCTATTCCCAGGGCTGTACCATCTGAGAAAGAAAGGAACTTCCTTTGCCCTACAAACAACTAGATCTTTGCATGGCTCAGATGATTACATAAAATTGCAGTCCCATAGTATCCCCATAGTTAGTACTTTCATGCTAAAATTTAATACCTCGTAACTACTGCTTGATGAACAAAAATGTAGAAAAGTTAATTACTATAATCATTTATTGTTTTGTACAATATCTTGCAGGTTTGATCTGCAAAGAAAAAATGCCACTGAAATCGCTTAAGTGTCGCTACTGTGGTAAGTGCTTTTCCCGCAGAGCAGATGCAATTAGACATGAAAAAATTCATGCAGGTGAAAAGCCGTTTCTGTGCAGAATATGTGGCAAGGGTTTTTCCCAATCAAGCAATTGTTACCAGCATGAAAGAACTCACTCAAAAGAGAAGCCTAAATGCCAACGATGTGGTGCAACTTTCAGCCGAACAGATCTGTTAGCAAGCCATGTATGTATCAATGAAAATTACAATGCAGTTAAGATAAAGCAAGAAGCTGATTTACAAGTTTGTGAGGTCAAAACACTTAGTCGAAGCTCAGCAGTGGCAGGCTATTCGGTAGCAAATCCTTCCAGAAGTGTTGCCATGCACAGTAGAACTCTTGTAATACGGAAGCGCTATAAATGCAGTCAGTGTGGCAGGGACTTTAGCCAGTCAAGCAATTGCAAAAGACACGAGAGGCTTCACAGGGGTGACAAACCCTATCATTGCAAGCAGTGTGACAAACATTTTACTCTCTCTGGAAATCTCAAGCGTCATAGCAGAACAGTACATGCTAGACAGCGAAATTTTAAATGCTATACTGGGACTCTAAAACAGCATGAGAAAGTGCATGCACGTGAAGAAGAGACGCATCAACAGGAGCAAGGTAAACCCTATCAATGCAAGGAATGTGACAAGTGTTTTACTGATTCTGGAAATCTTAAGCGTCATAGCAAAACACATGTAAGAAAGAAATCTTTCCAATGTAAAGAAGAGGAGCAGAGATTGTTAGTTGGGCAAGGTAACATGAAAAAATTAAACAGAATGCAAAACACTGGGATAAAGCTGACACATAGACAAAAAGTTGGCGACTCAGATAACAAGCCTTATAAGTGTAAGTACTGTGGTAAAAGTTACAATTATCCAAGCGAGCTCAAGCGACATGAACCAGTTCACACTAGACAGCCGAATTTTAAATGCCAACATTGCGATAGATGTTTCTTTCACACTGGAACTCTAAAACAGCATGAGAAAGCACATGCATGTGCAAAAGAGACACATTCAGGAAATCTCATGCGTCATAGCAAAACACATGCAAAAAAGAAGTCCTTCCAATGTAAAGAAGAGGAGAAGAGATTATTAGTTCGGCAAGTTAACAGAATGCAAAACACGGGGATAAAGCTGACACAAGGACAAAAAGTTCACACTAGACAGCGGAGTTTTAAATGCCAACATTGCAGTAGACGTTTCTTTCACACTGGGACTCTAAAAAATCATGAGAAAGTGCATGCACGTGCAGAAGAGAGGCATCAACAGGAGCAAGATACAGGGATAAAGCCAACACACGGACGAAAAGTCGTAGACTCAGATAACAAACCTTATAAGTGTCTGGAGTGTGGTAAAAGTTACAGTTATCCATGTGAGCTCAAGCGGCATGAACCAGTTCACACAAGACAGCGGAATTTTAAATGCCAACATTGCAGTAGATGTTTCTTTCACACTGGGACTCTAAAAAATCATGAGAAAGCGCATGCACGTGCGGAAGAGACGCATCAACAGGAGCACAATAAACCCTATCAATGCGGAGAGTGTGACAAGAGTTTTAGTAATTCAGGAAATCTCAAGCATCATCGCAAAACACATGCAAAAAAGAAGCCCTTCCAGTGTAAAAAAGAGGAGAAGAAGAGATCGTTAGTTGGGCAAGTTAACACAAAAAAATTAAACAGAATGCAAAACAAACGGATAAAGCTGACACAGGGACAAAAAGTTGCTGACTCAGAAAACAAGCCTTATAAGTGTAAGGATTGTGGTAAAAGGTACAATTTTCCAAGCGAACTCAAGCGACATGAACCGGTTCACACTAGACAGCGGAATTTTAAATGCCAACATTGCAGTAGACGTTTCTTTCACACTGGGACTCTAAAACAGCATGAGAAAATGCATGCACGTGTAGCAGAGAGGCATCAACAGGAGAAAGAAAGAGCACCACATTTAGAAGCACAAATGCCACGTCAGCTTAAAAACTACACCTGTTGGATATGTTCACATGAGTTCCACTGTGAAAGTGAATCTGTTATTCGTAAGCACTATGATGAACATTTGAAACAACTAGGTTACTAATGTAAAGTAGACTAACCTGCAAATGCACAAGGTTGGCACGTATCTCGAAAGTCGTTGAAAGTCCTTGAATTTTAAAATAAAAATTCAAGGCCTTGAAAGTCCTTGAAATTTACAGTCGGTGCTGGAAAGTCCTTGAATTTCAGTGCTAACTTTATTCTGAACCCAACAAAGACCGAAAGACCTTAAGGATAATTATATTGCTCATGTTTTGGAAGAAGTAAAAAAGACTCAAGGCCCTTTTTTGCACTGAATGGAGTCCTTGAAAAATGAGAAATGTGTCCTTGAAAGTCCTTGAATTTTTGTTCAAAAAAGGGTACAGTCAACTCTCTCCAAGACAGACACCTTTGGGACCAGCACTAAGTGTCCGTCTTAGAGAGATGTCCGTCTTATAAAGAGTCAAATAAAGGGAATAAGCAAGGGCAGGGACCAACTCTAAGTGTCCGTTTTACAGAGGTGTGCGTCTTATAGAGGTGTCCGTTAAGAGAGAGTCGACTGTATAAACATTTACCACTAGCAACATTTTTGGGTGAACAAAATCTGCTATTTGACCTCCAAAATTCCATACTGACTTCATAGATTTCTCCAGAAGCTCTTGTTAGGCAAATGTGGTAATTGTGTCCTTTTTGTATTTACAAATGACAGACAAGACAAAAGGTGATCACATAGATAAAAAACGAAAATGCAATGAATATTATAATTAAAAAACAGCTATTATTTGTGGAATACATTCTTTACAAGAAGTACTGCCACTCATTAGCAGAAGAACTCGAAACTTTATGATACTAGACCAGAAGGAACATGATTTGGAACAAATCTTTATCTACATCTGTAGAACTTCATGATTTATAATTATGTAAACATTGATTTATGTTATCAGTTTGTAATTTTGGGGGCTAAATCACAGACATCTCTACTGCAAAATGTCCTTAGCGGCCAGGAGCAAGGAAAGACTGCTGTTTTGGCAGGCGAAGAGTTAGACTAGAAGAACATATTCTTATAGTTTTTATTTTATTCTGAAATAATAGATCCATTCTAGGGTTTTCCAAAACTATAATTTTTGAGAAGAAAAAGAAATTAAGTTTTCAATTTTTAATCTACTTTAGTTATTATTATTTAGTTATTAATTTTAGTAGTTATTATTATTATAGTTATTAAATAATATTATAGTAATAATATTATCAGGGTGCTGAGTAAAACTTTTCACAAATACATTCTTGTGAAATAATATATTGTTTTAAAATCTAAAAATAGCAATGGTCTGGCAGTGTCTTTTGTTGAACATCTCTGCTGAAATCAGACTTGTTTCTGCAATAACTTTCAATTTTGGCACAAAATTGTCCAAGATCAATTCAAACCAGTTTCCCTTTCAGTTAAAGAGATTTTTTTCAAACACTATATAACTCATTATGACCTGACACTTTTTTTTGTAACTAAGAATTTTAAATGTGAATAATGCCAAGGTTTTCGTAGAAAAGTGTAGAACTTGGTGTAAACAAAATGGAGGAATGTGTTATTAAAGCAGTGATGGTAGCATGGCTAAGGACTTGCATTATTATATCCAGAGGCTTCCATAATCCCTGTTGTTCATACACTCACATATTGATTCAGGGGGGCCTGTTCTTTGAACAGCTTGGAGCTTGGTGATGTATCTCTAATGACCCACCTCCTGAGGATACCTGCTCATCCTCCGGGTCATCCTCGAAATGGCAGGGGTTCAACCTCGTGGTCTGCTGACGTCATCACAAATGCCAGCGTTTACGTGCAAAGAACGAGCATATTACCAGCCATAACATAGCAAGAAAGTGCTCTACGATTAACCAGCCCGAACTGCGTAAAGGGGTGTGCGGAGACCCGTGACGCCGATTTGCATCGATAAGAAAATAATATTGTTCTTTTAAACCTGGTCATAAATTTGTTCAAGCGGGAGAAAGGAGGTGAGATTATCGTGTTTCTGTATATGTGCTCTATACACCGAAAGTGAAGACTTATTGGCGTAACCTTTGGCCGGTAAGAAACTTTGTTTCGTAGGCCATTGTACGGCGTGAATATTGTTTGACATGAGCGTACTTGTACAATTTGATTATTATCTAAATTTAGTGATTAAAAAGAAAACAAAGGGCTTCACTAAGCGTGGCTGTCGAAGAAGCGACATTGAAGATTCGATCGATAGACCAATATCGCGCTTCATGACACGATGTAGTTATGAAATCTACTTTCACATCGCCGAGTTATAGGGCCGTGAAACACACATGAGAGCGTTTGAAGCGGCATTACAGTAGTCCCTCAACATCACTGTTCGTAGTCGACTGTGTGAGATCATTACATGTACGTGGCATTCCTAAGTTTCGCGGAGGTTGCGAAGCATATGCTCATCATGTTGAGTTTGGCTATGTATTAGTTGTTATGGGTATAAATAAGCTTAATTTTCTTCTAATGGTCAGGTATTCTGAAGTTACTTTATAAGTGATCGCTGTGCTTTCTAGAAGTTCGCATAATGGTCAATGCTCGTCTCAAATGGACGCTATTCAGTAGCATTTTATAGAAAAGTTATTTTGGAATTTTAAGCTCATTTGCATTATAAGCGGTTTGTTAATATTTGTACATCGTCAATAAATTAATAATAGCGCATTTAGATCATTTTACACATAGCTTGACTCTTAACGCCACGTCCAGACGAATGCGGAAATGCACGAATTGAAATTTTGTCCACACAATTAAACCAGTGCATCCGCTCACCTCGAAAGATGGTCAAGTTTAACCTAGGATTAAGCCAAATTTAAGTAAGGTCTTCTTGTCTAAGAATATGTCACTAGAGCTAACAAGACACTGTTTTTTACTGCGAGACTCAATGATGATAAGGGAAAGTTCATTTAATATGACAAGGGGGGGGATGAAGATATTGAGGGGGGGCTCCGAAAATTTTTAGACACCCGAAGGGGAGGCCCTGAAAAAATTGTTGCGCTAGGAGGGGGGCTCGAAAATTTGTATACTTCAAAACCAACACATGACATCATCATACAGATCGGATGGTTTTCAACTCAACAATTTAATGACCTGTGCAACTCAGCTATATCACGTGGTTTACAGATATAACAAATGTAGTCTCAGTAATTATTACACTCTTGTTCATCCCAAAAATGCTTTAGAAAATTGTATCACATCTGTATCTCAAGTTTGTCATAGTATAAACCATTGAAGACAATAATGGTAAATATATTTAATACAGTCTAGCGATCTTTTTTCAGGGGAGCAAAGGAATTGAAGGAGGAGGGGGGCTCTGAAATTTTTTCGACTACCAAGGAGGGGCTCCTAAAAAATTGAACCGCTAGCGAGGGGGCTGCTAAAATTTCAAGTTTCGAGTTTCAATATCTTACTTCCCCCTTGTCATATTAAATGAACTTTCCCTAACATAGAATGTTTATGCATACATGTAGGAAGATAAAGACAAAATTGGAAGAAAATTTTTAATCTTGGATCAGCGTTAATCGGCCTTACAGGAACTGGAGCCAGGAGGTATTGTAGGACCCGGTCCACATGAATCCAGGTCACAAAATGTGCGGACAGGGGTGGGAGACATAAGCCAGCTTGCAAGGCACTTCAAGAGACCTACATGATTCGATGTTCCTCAGTTAGAAATTACTCATCATATCAATGACCAAAGTGCTTTTTTTTGCGGTTCTTTTAGGAGTCGGTAAGTGCTTTTTACAATGAATTTCGAATACAAAAGTAATTTTAAGAGCAAATAGAAGGGATTTTGGATACTTAGTCTCAAGGCTTGAGCAGAAATCTAAGTAACAAAACAAGTTTTGCTCGCAGGCGAGTTTATAACGTATCGGCACAGTTGGGCATCTGTTCTCTAAATGCGATGTAATGTGTTTACGTTAGGCTTCCACCGTCAAAAAAGCAGTCATTCTTCAATCTGGAAAGTATCTCTGAATTCGTGTTTAATAGGGCTCCATCAACTTTAAACTGGGCGCTTTAGCGGAAGTTCTAGAGAAAAGGCTCTTAAGAAAATATTATAGGAAAATTCATTACCTGACGAGGCAATATCAAGAATTTCGCGACGTGTTTCACGTGGCGTAGTGGTAACGCAAGAGCCTGGTGTGCAGAAGGTCCCAAGTTCGATTCCGGGTAGAACCTGTTTATTTCGTATCTTCTTTTTTTTCTTTTCCTTTACGTTTAGTCTTCTTTTTAGTTTTGATTTGTTTCTTTAGATAGCTTAAGTATTTTTTTTTTAATTTATAAATTTTCTTCCTTAGTGCCTTATTGCCCTTTCAACTCCTTGCCGTTCTCCCGAAGTCCTTCGCGAGGTCCTGCGATTCACGTATTTCTAGTTCCGAGTGTAGCCCAGAAGTCCCAGATTGCAAATTATCGTCGATCGCTAATATGTTCACCCCTAATGATCTCGAGACAAAAATGGGAATGGGTTGGACTCAAGTTACTGGATGGTCGTTTTATTATCACATCAAACTGTATTTAAAAATAACATTGTTATGCAGGCTAATCTGTAGACTGTTCAAAGTCCCCTGTTTTTCTAGTTTCCCTCGCAGCCGTCTTTGGCACGTCACGCAACGCTCCCAGGATCATTGCCCGAGGCTGCAAAAGTTCTTAAGATCGTCGAGATCGACCGCCAAGATGGCCGCCCGTTCGGGTAAGCACTCGATCCTGACGATCTTACGAAAAAATCGGGGATTGTGGATAGTCTAGCTAATCTGAAAACAAGTGTCACTGTGCTACAAGACCACCTTGATGTATGCCTTTAATAACAAGCTTACTTATTTCTTGCCCAGTAAGAAATGTACTCAAGTTTACATTGTTGTCATTCCTTCACAGACGCAGTGGATTAAACACGCGATGTTTAATACACTCCCGGTGGGAGAAAAACGTTACAAGTGCAGGCAATGCGGGGAGTGCTTCGGTAGGATAGAAAACCTCGTGAGGCATCGCAAAACACACAAAGACGATATTCAGCGATTGCAGTGCAAGAAGTGTGAGAAATGTTTCACCACAAAGGCTAATTGCCAGCGACATGAAGAAACGGTGCACTCTACAGAAAAGCCTTTTCAGTGCAAACAGTGCGGGAAGAGATTTAAAAGGGCAGATGTCTTGGCTAAGCATTTTAAAATCTCGCACAGTCAGTGCGGCAGGAGTTTTTCCAATGCCGGAATTCTTGCCTCGCACAAGCTATTAAAAAGGGCTCATAACTTGCTACAGCGTGTTGCAGCGAAAGCTAGACAGTACGAGCAAGTTCATGCAGAAGAAAAACCTCACAAATGTGAACAGTGCGGTAGGCATTTTACTAATGCGGGCAATCTTGCGTTGCACAAGCTGAAGACACATGGCTTGCCTCAGCGATTCAAATGCAACAATTGCGGTAAGGGTTTTAATAATACAGCGAATTTTCGACAGCATAAGCAAATTCATGCAGAAGTAAAACGTCTCAAATGTCAACAATGCAGCAGGCGTTTTACTAATGCCGGCAATCTTGCCATGCACTGTACGACTCATCAAAGGAGTTTTAAGCGTAAGGATGACCGTAAGGGCTTGAATGGTGCAGATAGTCTTAAAGGACATAAACAAATTCATTCCCGAGAAAAACGTCCCAAATGTGAACAGTGCGGCAGGCGTTTTACTAACGCAGGCAATCTTGCCGTGCATTCCAAGACTCATCTAAAACGTGAACAACCACGTGCTTTAGGCAATCGCGTCAACCGTAGCAAGACAGACGCCGCGCAAAAGCGATATCGGTGCTGGGAATGCGGCAAAACCTTAACAAAAGGTAACTGGAAAAGGCATAAGAGGACACACACAGGAGAGAAACCCTACCAATGCAAAGTCTGTGGAAAATACTTTGCTGATTCAGGAAATTGTACTCGACATACTCTGATACATTCGAGCGAAAAGCCCTATAAAGGCACAAAGACAAATAGTGGTGTGTGTAATGGCGATGCCGGAAATCAGAAGAACAACATGAATACAGAAGAACATTCTCGTAAACTGCAAACACGTGAACAGCATCGAAAGAAGAGTGCAGAAGACAGACACGTGTTGGTTCACACAGGTGAGAAGCCTTTTTCGTGCCGAAAGTGTGGAAAAGGTTTCCCCACGCGAAGTAGTCGTAACCGTCATGAAAGAGAGGTCTCGCATGCAAGTAATAAGGCTCGGACGTCTCTTAAGGCAAAGCCACGTTCGAAAACTGGGGTACTACAGCCGAAAGAAGCAAATCTGCAACGGAATGAAAAACATCTTGGTCTGAAAGGGCAAACGCACGAACAGGATCGAAAGAAGGGCAAAGAGGACAAACTCAGATGCAAACCGTGTGGCAAATGTTCCACCTTGCGGGAAGACTTGAACAGACACATGTTGGTTCACACACGAGGTGAGAAGACTTTTGCGTGCCAGTACTGTGGAAAAACTTTCCCCACGCGAGGTAATTGTAACCGTCATGAAAGAGAGGTCCCTCATACAAGTAATAAGGCTCGGACGTCTCTTAAGGCAAAGCCACGTTCGAAAACTGGGGTACTACTGCCGAAAGAAGCAAATCTGCAACGGAATGAAGAACATCTTGGTCTGAAAGGACAAACGCACGAACAGGATCGAAAGAAGGGCAAAGAGGACAAACTCAGATGCAAACAGTGTGGCAAATGTTTCACCTTGCCGGAAGACTTGAACAGACAAATGTTGGTTCACACACCAGGTGAGAAGACTTTTGCGTGCCAGTACTGTGGAAAAACTTTCCCCACGCGAGGTAATTGTAACCGTCATGAAAGAGAGGTCCCTCATACAAGTAATAAGGCTCGGACGTCTCTTAAGGCAAAGCCACGTTCGAAAACTGGGGTACTACTGCCGAAAGAAGCAAATCTGCAACGGAATGAAGAACATCTTGGTCTGAAAGGACAAACGCACGAACAGGATCGAAAGAAGAGCAAAGAGGACAAACTCAGATGCAAACAGTCTGGCAAATGTTTCACCTTGCCGGAAGACTTGAACAGACACATGTTGGTTCACACACGAGGTGAGAAGACTTTTGCGTGCCAGTACTGTGGAAAAACTTTCTCCACGCGAGGTAATTGTAATCGTCATGAAAGAGAGGTCTCGCATACAAGTAATAAGGCTCGGACGTCTCTTAAGGCAAAGCCACATTCGAAAAAGTCGCACCAGAAGGCGCATAGTGTCAAGTCTGTGCAAGATGCACACAGCTGTCAAGACAATGAACATGACAGGCAACCAGAGCAGAATGAATCTAACACTTGTTGGATCTGCCTAGAGGAACTCCCAAGTGAAGTGGCTCTACTGAGACACATCGAGAACCATTTTAAAATTGAACCTGAAGATGATTGAACCATAATGATTAATTGAAAGCTAAAACGTCTAGACAGATTGGTCATGATGAGATCTTTTTTTTGTAGAAATTCTAACCAAAAAGTACCAAGGACTTTTTGTTTGTTTGTCTTTATTTTATTTAATAACTGAGCAGCCACTTTTGTCATCCCAGGTTATTTGTGGCTTAACACTTCGGTCTTGGTTGAAGGATCAAAGAGAGTTAACCGGTTAAGTCGCCCGAAACCGGAGTTAAGTTGCCTGAAATGCCGAGTCATGTCGCCCGATTTTATCAGTGAAGTGCACAGAGAAACAAAGTTAATTTTAGTTAAATAAAGAGTTTAAATGAAAATTCATTTTTCTCTCTTCCGGCTGCGTGTCGCCTTTTCTGATTTTCACGCGCGCTCGCGTTTCGCTCGCTCTACTATCCCTGAGGAAAAATGGGGGACTACTCGTAGTCTATGCAAATTCGAAAAGTCTCAAATGCATTTTCCTCTAGGATGACCGAACCGGTACAAAATTTATAGCGCCGCTTAGAATGCATTTCTAGAGATCTAAAGTACTTGTCTATTATCCGGTTCTTAGTTAATTTTAGAGATTTTGAATCTTGTTCGATTATTGAACCATTAAACACCAAACTTGAGGATTTAGTAAAGCTCATTGTGCTCTTTCTGGCTATTAAGGTCCATATACGTCCTAGCACCCAGTCCCTCTCAGTTTGAAACAAGGCAATGGTGATTAAAATCACGCATGATTAGTCTTCGGCACTCAGGGTGGTGCCGGTTTGACAAACCGACCTGACTTTTGTTCTGACAGCAGACAAACAGCTTTTAAAACATACATAACAGATATCTCTCCGCTTCTGATTGGCTTACATCCCCGACCATTTCCTCATAGCCAGCTAGATTGTTCAAATTTGGAACATGTTTGCGGATATCGAACGATTGACGTCAATCGTATGGATATCACCAGGAAAATGAGACTCACAAACACGCGGCGCTGTGTGAGTTAGCTGTTTTGACAGCGCAGAGCTTGAGAAAATGGTGGAACACTAAATAGGCAATTTACTCAGTGTCTCCAAACTTTGCAATAATATAGACAAAAATACCACAACTGCTATAAGAAGAATATCTGGAAGACAAAACATTTCTTCGAAACATTTTGGCTCGTCGCGGCTTCAACCTAGAAGCCGCGAGGAGCCAAAATGTTTAGAAGACGAGAACCTTAGATAGAGGTAAGAATGTTTTGACGTTGAAAATGTTCTGAACGACTTCAACACTAACTTGAACCCCACTGTATAAGGTTCGGGATCGCGTTAGGGTTAGTGTTAGAGTTAACGTTAGGGTACTTTAGGTCCGTTAGGGTTGGGGTTTAAGGGCGTAACAAAAAAAAAGCGCGGCCACCCCACCGAGGAGTTGGTGAAAGTCTAGGAAATATCGGTCTCGTTTTCGTCCGGTCGCCGATGCTAGCACTCGATTTACACTGAATATTCAGTTTTCAACGAGTCCATACACATGTTTTTTTATTTACTTTTGAATTTTATTTATACTTTTCATTACTTTTTATATTTTCATTGCCTCGTTTCTTAACTTCCATTTTGAAGATAGACACCCCGATTTGCTTCTGAGAAACAGTTCCA